>JAQMYJ010000038.1:1776533-1787837 GCA_030014305.1 Clarias laeviceps
CTATTACACTCACTATATTACTCTCTTATACTCTGTCCCACTCTATTATACTCACTATATTACTCTCTTATACTCTGCCCCACTCTATTATACTCACTATATTACTCTCTTATACTCTGTCCCACTCTATTACACTCACTATATTACTCTCTTATACTCTGTCCCACTCTATTATACTCACTATATTACTCTAGTGTATTCTGTTCTACTGTATTACACTTCATTATACTTACTATTGCTCTATAATACTCTCCGTTCTGCTCTATCTGATATAATCTATTCTAATGTATTATCATTTGTTCTACTGTACGCTCTTCTGTTCTACTCTACTGTTCTACTCGCTATTAGTTCATTGTAATCTGTTCTTCTGTACTCATTTCTGTTCTACTTAGCTCCACTTTGTGATATTTACTACAACTCTATAATACTTTACTCTTTTCCATTCTACTCTAGTGTACTTTGGCCTAATACATTATACATTGTTCTACTGTACTCTATTATACTCTATTATACTCATTATTACTTTAGTTTATGCTGTTCTACTGTATTACACTCAATTTTACTTTATTATACTGACTGTTACTCTCTGATAGTCTATTACAGTTCACTCCATTCTGCTCTACTCTATTATACTTACTGTTACTCTAGTACACTCTGTTCTACTGCATTACACTAGATTTTACTTTGTTACAGTATACTTACTCTTACTCCATAATACTCTGTTACAGTTCACTCCATCCCACACTACTCCATTATACTTTGTTCTACTGCAGTATACTTTGTTCTACTCTATTTCTACTCATTATTACTCTAGTATACTCTGTTCTACTCTATTACACTCAATTCTACTTACTATTACTCTATGATACTCTGTTACATTTCACTTCGTTCTGCCTGATACTCTACTGCTTTATACTCTGTTTTAAAGCATTATACTTTGTCATACTGTACTCAAGCACACTGTTGTACTCTTCTCTAAAATTCTCAGCTCCGCTCTGTTATACTCACTATTACTCATCATACTTTGTTCTACTGTACTCCATTCTGTCCTACTTTGTTATAGTTACTATGACTCTATAATACTTCACCCTTCTCCACTCTATTCTAGTGTACTCAGTTTTACTGCATTATACTTTGTTCGACTGTAGTATTCTACTTCATGGTACTCTGTTATACTCATTATTAATCTGGTATACTCTACTCTAATACATTACACATTGTACTACTTTATTATACTCACTACTGCTCTAGTATACTCTGGTCTACTGTATTCCACTTTATTCTACTTACAGTTACTCTATAATACTCTATTATAGTTCATTCTGCTCAACTCTACTCTGATATACTCTGCTTACACTTTATACTTACACTACTGTATGGTCTACTTGTCTCTATAATACTCTGTCCCACTGCGTATACTACTGTACACACGCTATTACAGTATGGTGTTCTTACTCTATGTTCTTCCTCACGTTCTACTCTTTACAGTCTTCTCTTTAGAGTTGGCAGAACATTTCCCTGAGACCTCCTGAACCCAAACCCCAGCCTGAGCTGGAAGCGTGACTACACGAGGAGTTGTTTACAAGGCCGTCGCTGCCAGAAAGGAAGAACCTCGTCCTGTTTAAAGCCTGCGTCAGACGAGTGCTGAAGGGTACAAACGAAGGGTACAATGAGGGTCACGTGATCTTTTGTGCTCGGACTCGCCTAGACTGGTTAGAGAAGAGCTTGTACTGTGTGACTCACCGGAGACTACTTTAGAGTAACACACTACCAACACCGGCAACCTGCGAAACTTTTCAACAAGATAGAGTTTGACCGACAGACGTTACGTCATTGTTTGCAAAACATTTCTCCTTTGTCAAAAGAACGGTTAATGAGAAAAGACGAGCGCACAGCTATCACACCATTTCAGCTCTGTCCTTGACACACAGTGGATCTGATTTAGAAGGAGTGGGCTTCTGGAGATAAACCTCTCCCAGCCTTCAGGGTGTGTGTGTGTGTGTGTGTGTGTGTGTGTGTGTGAGGGGGAGATCAGATCAGCCCTCAGCCTTTATCTCACACTCGAGTCTCAGGAGAAAGTTCTTCTGAACATTATCTCCAGTACAGAGAAGCTCCAGGAAACAACTGAGAAGCCGATGGCGTCGAGCCAGGAGCGCAGAGCTGTAACGCTGCAATCAATTGAAACTTGGAATCTCTGACCTCACATTGGAGGAAAGACAAAAACAACTGATGTTAAAAAAACAAAGTCATAACTGCGAGACTGAACGATAGACCGACAAAGCTAGTCTGTTACACAGTCTCAAACACAGATCATGTGTTTAACTTCTGTTATTCAGGGACATAATAACAGAAATAGAACTGGGACTCATATGCTGGGATGACGGCTGTAAATAAAAGACTGACGTAGTGGTAATAAATGCTCACTACAATGCCATTGTTGAGCAGCTCGATGTCTCAATGATCCACTAAAGTGAACCGATGTGAGGTGCGAGCGAGTCTAGAGCTCTAACAGCCAATCAGACGCCTTTGAGTTCGTGTATGTAGAAGACGAAGGATAGCGCTTTACTCCGAGTGAGTCGCGCCACGCTGTGAAATGGTACGGTGGCTTCAGTGTGTCAAAGCAAGTATGTGATCAATAGAAAGTAAGTCAACCAGGAATTTTTCAAAATATACAGACAAATGATATTATTTGCTTACATCTATAATGCTGACGTTTCCAGGAAAATCTTGTTAGCTAGCTTGTTGCTAACAAGTGGCTCCAGATGGCGTGTGGAAATGAGTGAGGAAAAAGAATAAATGTAAAAACTCAAATCTAATAAAAGTCATAGATTTCATCTTCAAAGCTCAAGGACAAAATAAAAAAATGAGACACTCTCTCTCTCTCTCTCTCTCTCTCTCTCTGATGATGACGATGATAAGAACCTGAGGTGATTTTCCTCTCGAGCCTGTTTTTATCCCTTCAATGCAAATCAGCTGAGTGATTCTTTAAACATGTGGAGTGTAAAACAGCAGGTCCTTTATGAAACAGAGCTGGAATTTCTTCTCATGATCTCGGATAATCGTTCCCGTGACGTGACAGGAAGGGAAAAGGAGGCTCGGTGTAACGTGACTCACGTTTCCTGGGCGTAGCTCAAGACGTGAGCGACAGGCAAAAGCATGAGACGTCATTAAAGAGTTTCCTGTTTAACCCTGGGCCTTAAAAACGCTCGTATCATAATCATATTAATAAAAAGACAAAATATGTTATTGCCTGAATATTTATAACAGAGTAAAGCCGTGCAATACGAAGTCTAGATATCGGTATCGCGATATGTTACCATTACCACACGCGACTCTGAATCTTACAAATAACATTTTGTCTTCTCTGCACTTTGATATCATTTTTCACCAGGTTGCTGTTGCTCAGGTGTTGATTAGTTCTCCGTAACAGCAGCCCCAGGTTATATTAACGCGCTTTTCCTAATACTTTATCGTTTCCATAGCAACAGCTCATAACGAGAAATGTGAACAGAGAACACTCAATGTAAACAGATTTTAAAAAAATAAAAATAAAGGGTAACAATACATACGGTGACGTGTGACGTTTACGTTAGGAGTCTCCAGTGTCGGAGGTGAAGCTGTAAAGGTTTGCGCTGCTTTGCGGTTGCTATGGTTACATTACATTAGTTTAGACTGTAACTGTAACTTTTGGAATCGTCAGACAGACGACCCACGCGAAGCTGAAGCACAGCAGCGTTTAGAGTTTCGTGTCCTCAAAACACACAGGATTCAGGTTGGATGATGAATTATTGAGTCGGGTGTGAGGTCATCTCAGCGCCTCACGCCACCCTGACGCCTGGACAGCGGAAACCCTTCTGAGGTATCAGGTTGGGTCCGATAGCCTCCATCACTACACGTCTAACTCACGTCAGCGCAGAAGGGATCTGAAAAACGTTCAGTCTCTGCTTTCTGACCTTCACAACATCTCAATAAACATCAAGATCTTCTCTGTCTGCAGCTTCAGGTTCAGCTGGACACAAACCCGAGCACAAGAGCCACACAGGAAGTGATGTCACTACTCTGTCTACTACTATTACTACAGACAGACAGACAGACAGACAGACAGAGGAAAATCTGGACAGTGGTATGTCTTTAGAATATGGTTTAAAGGGAAGAAAGATCCAAAGAGAGGAAGAAAATGAGCAAAACAAGAGAGCGAAAAAAGAAAGCTAGAGAAAGAGAGAAGGATAGTACAAAAGACCAAAAGAGGAAGAAAGAAAGGAACAAAAGTGAGACAGAAAAAGAAAGAAAAAAGAAAGAGAAGACAGACGGCAAAAAAGAAGAGCAAAAGAAAGAAACCAAGAAAAAAAAGGAAAGAGAAAGAAAACAGGAAGACAAGGAGAATGCAAAGGAGTGAAGTAAAGAAAGAAAGAAAGAAAGAAAGAAAATTAGAAGGAGAGAACTCAAAAGAGTTATAGCAAGTGAGGGAGAGCAAAAAAGGCAATAATAGAAAGAAGAGATGGAGAAAAAGAAAGCAAGGAAAAAAGGAAAGAAAGAAGGTATAACAGAAAAGAAAGAAAGAAAGAAAGATTGAACGAATAAAGTATAGAAAAAAACGAAAAGCAAACAAGATAAAGAAAAAAAAAAGAAAGGAAGAAGGCTGGATAGATGGAAGGAAGGGAAAGCACAAATATTTTTTTAGATAAAGAATGATCAAAGTTTTGTTTGTTTTTTATTTTCCAGACTTCAGCTGGTGTAAAAGCGACAGAGCCATCTGCACTCCTCCGCTCTATCACTCGTTATCTGAGCAGATAGTGAAGGAGGTGATGACGCCGTGTTCTCTGGAACTCCGGCTCTCTTTCCAACAAGGAAGTCGTGTTATTCAGAATGATGTTAGAGGAAAAAAGATGTTTTTTCAGCGTTTCTCTGTAACGCGCCTGATCCCGAGGCAGAGCTTTAAATATAAAAACATGTCATTTACAGTCACGTGTCAGATCGCTCTTCAGCACGCAACCAAAAAAAACCAGACGTGAGCAGAGTGGCATTTCAATCGCTGCGGCGTTAGCGAGGCCGTGCCTGGTCACACGGCGGCTAATAAAAGCAGCACAACACCGCGAGCTCTCGTCTCCTGAAGCGCGGAACCACAGGGACCAGATGGCTCTTCATCTGCAGCCTCAGCACCAGCAGCAGGTCTGAGATCTGTCACCTGGAGCTGATCGTCAGAGCGCAGACGAGAACACTGACCTGAGAACAGTGAGGAGAAGGAACGCCAGGGGAACAGAACGACACGGCCGGGGACTCACACAGAGATCAGGGCCACACAGGATGTGATGTCACTACACAGTCTGCTTACAGGTGAAGAGCGAAAGAAAGAGTGAAAGCACAAAAGAGCGAAAAGACACAACACGGGAAAAGGAAAAATGTGTGAAAGAGAGAGCAACAAAGAAAGGGAAGGAAACAGCAAGAGTGACAGAGTGTAACAGAAAGAACGAACTGACAAGAGAGAAAGAAGGAATGAATTTAAAAAAAAAGCACTAGAAGCAAAGATAAACAAAGGAAAGAATGAGGCAGTAATGAGAGAAAAAAAAAAGAAATAAGAAGTAAAATAAATAAACGAGAAAAGAAATACCACAAGACTGAAAGAAAGAAGACAAAGCAAAGGGAACAATGGAGAAAGAAAGAAAGAAAGAAACCATATAAGAAAAAAGAGACAGGAAGAGAGATAGACAGTGGTAGCGTGTCTGAGACACACTGATTAAAGACAGACAGAGACAGAACCGCAAAGAGGCAGTGAGACAGTGGCGATGAGTGAGAGTAACGGAAGAACGTGTGAGGCTTAGTACAGACACAGGGACAGACCAAAGGACGGACAGAGGGACAGAGAGAAACAGTTTGAGCGACAGATACAGGAACCGGGATGCAGAAGAAGGGACAGATGGACAGACAGGGGGACATTCAGACAGAAGGACTAACAAGCAGACAGGGGGACAGAAGTACAGAAAGAGGGACAGAAATTCAGGATGTCAGACAGATGGATAGACAGAGGGACAAACATTCAGAAGATCAGAGAGAGGGACATAGCTGGACATACAGGCGTGTGTGAGAGTGGATGTGTGCGGATGATTAGAGCTGATCAGTGTTTAGTCGTGTAACTGGAATTTCCTTCAGGATCAATAAAGTCTCTCTCTGTCTATCTAACAGACTGGAGAGAGAGAGAGAGAGAGAGAGAGAGAGAGAGAGAGCACAGGAAACAGGAAGTCCATGTGGACATTAGCAGCGGTTAACACATCTAATCCATCTCTCTGGGTGGAGAGTGTGTGTGTCTGTATGTGTTTTGTGTGTGTGTGTGTTTCAGCTCAGGGAGGAGACCAAAACACACACCACATGAGAACTTCCAGCTTAGAATTAACGCCCAGAAACTACCAGCTGACTGAAGTGACATCATCCTGCTGCCTCCACATGGCCTGCATACCGCACACACACACACACACACACACACACACACACGGACGATCAGATTACACACACACCCCATTGTTCCAGGTGCGAGAATCTGTCAGTCAGCGCTCTTACAACTGGTTCAGGATTATCTTGGTTTCCATAGCAACGGCTCTACTTTTTATCTTAGAGGATAACGAGCGGCTGCTGACTGATTATAGCTGCTATAGCACAAGCGACAACAGGAACCGAAGTACTCTCTGGACTTTAACAGCGACTAAAGTAAAAAGTCTTTACACACACATACACACACACACACACACACACACACAAGCGTGCGCACAGATCAATGCCGCGAATCACAACACGGTTTTGTTTACCGTGCCGAACATTAGACGATCGTTGGAGTCGCATTGATTTGTGGCCTCATGGCGAGATTCCACACGATCCTGTTACACATCCGAGAGACTGCAGTGAGCTCTCACTCTCACACACACACACACACACACACACACACACACACACACAGTCACTTAAAAGTCTTTTTTTTTAGTCAAAGTTAGTGAGGTTTTGTCATAAAACACTAACTTCCGAGTGTGTGTCAGATATTCTCCTCACATCTGGCTTAAATGGGCTGATCAGTGCAAAAGTTTGTGCACCCTACCAATAGCCTATTCATGATAATAAATCTATTATATATAAATCTAAAATTATCACCTAAAAGTGTTTAAAATAATAATAATAATAATAATAATAATAATATATATATTTTTTTATTTTTATTTTTTGATACACTGGCAACATCTGTATTTATCGCTCCCTGGTTAAATACTTTTGTATTCAATTTAATATCGACCGACAAAACTGTAGTTCTGCTAGATCGTATCTTACCTCATTATTTTTACTTTAGTTGTAAAGCATCGTTTAATTTTATTTATTTAATTTTATTTTTTTAAAGTGGAGTTCTGCGATGCAAACCCTGGCAACCCTAGTTTTGAGTTTGCTGTGACGTCACACGTATGTATAGTGCGTCTTTGATCAATTACTGTAACTGTTAACAAACAACGAGCCTTTCATCTTTCGCTCTGAGCTTAAAGATTTCACGCACGCACGCACGCGCACACAGTTCTCATGACGTGTCCACGTGCGTGTGTGTGTGTGTGTGTGTGTGTGTGGGGGGGGGGGGGGGAAACAAAAACAAAAAAAACAGGTTTTTTAACACAACCATGAAGAAAAACACCCAGATACAAAACGCGCCGCTCGGGGGCGACAAAAACAAGATGCTTTTCAGAAGGCTTTGTTCCCTTTTTTTTTTTGTTGTTTAGAAAATATTTAAACACACACACACTCACATTTTAATCTTTCCTGTAAACCAAACTTAAATCACTTGACAATGATGTTGTCAAGTCCAAACAGCAAAAACACACACACATACACTCTCACACACACACACACCTTCACTGTTTCATCATTTCCTTTTGATCATGTACTGATGGTATTTTCACACCAAACCCAGGACAAATCCCATTACAATTCACACTCACACACGACTCATGTGCTGTCCATGTCAAATGTAAAGCATGCATGCTTACCTCTCTCAGGCTTCATGGTTCCCTGTGTGTTGTCCTCCAGCTCTCCTGTTCTCCTTCCTCTCTGTTTGTTGTCTTCAGGCTCTAACAGTCCAGTCCAGGTGTCTCTGGGTGTCTCCTTCACACCCCTGACCTTTTACACCCTATACACACAACCATCAGCAGCTCCAGGAGACTAGTATCAGCTCTACAGTCCTGGAAAATCACTCAGAGGAGTCACCTTGTCCACAGCTGCAGTGTGTGTGTGTGTGTCTGTGTCTCTATGTATATGTGCATGTCCATTTCTTCATCACCACTTAAACCCTGGTTAAAGCACTAACACCAAGATCTGACCAAACACCCTCCATAACACCTAACACACACACACACACAGAGCTGCAGCAAAGTCTGAATGTCTTCACTGCGACTCTAATTCTCCATCAACACTCCATCTTTTGGTCAAAATGCTCACCAGTGTATATATATATATATATATATGAGTGAGTGTGTGTGTGTGTGTGTGTGTGTGTGTGTGTGTTTATCCTGCCATGCCAGCTGCCTCTAAACACCACCTTCCTCTTTATAGCAAACCAATCTCAATCTCACAGCCGGATTAAACCCCTCTCTAAACACTCCGACTAGTCAGACAACAGCTAACTACCCAAACATGCACCACGCACCCCGAGTAAACACACACTACACACCCGCTGAACTGCCGCTACGAAGCGTTATAACCACCATCATCATCATCATCATCACACTAATAATAATGATAATAATAATAATCACACAGGCGACCGATCAGCTGACGCAGGACTGCTGCTCCTCTGCTCCTCTGAGCTGCTTGTCAAAACATTAAGAGACTAGTCGTCTGGTCACGTGGTACACCCCAGGACTCCACCCCCTTCATGTTGAGTCACTTCCTGTTCCGGTTTCTCGATACATTATAGCAATGTGACAACAGACAACAACAAAAAACGTTGATTTTCAAATTTCCTTTTTTAATTTATTCTTATTTTTATGGTTATTTTCATTTATTTTGTTTTTTTGGCTCTTTAAAAAAAAAAAAATCATGGAGGAAGATATTCCAAATTATTTGAACAAATAAAAAATATTCAACAAGTATTTTATTTTTAAGTATTTTTTACACAAAGGTTTTTTATTTCAAATGTAATATATTTTACATTATTTGTTGATACAAATTATATATTTTTAATTATACATGACTTTTTTTTTAATTATTTGAAAATCTAATATATTTGATATTATTCATTATTCTAAATAATTTTTTTAATACTACATGATTTAAAAGAAAATTCTTATGAAAAGATTGGGGGAAAATATTCCAAATAATTAAAAATAAATTAAAAATAACTTATTGTTAAAAATAACTTATAACAAATAACTTTTGTTGATCATATATATAAAATTATTTTTAAAAAAAATCATATATGAAATTTAAAAAACAGACGCAGTTCCCAAGCCTAAATAAAAATGGGAGGGTTGTGTCAGGAAGGGCATCCGGCGTAAAACCTGTGCCACTGTGGCGACCCCTCAAAGACAGCAGCCGAAAGTCCAACAACAACTAAATGAAATTAAAAAACAATAATGACTGCCTAAACTGTTTTGTAAAATCTTCTACACAGTCCAATACGCAGTGAAATGCTCAGTCAAGCACTGAGTTTAAAATATTTTTGTCATGTGCAACAGTTCATAAGGGAAAAAAGGTTTTACTGTGAATCTAACAAGCTGAAAAGTGCCTAAAGATACAATTTAAAAACTGGTTGTTCATGTAACAACCTCAGCAGCGACCCTCATTTCCCCTCTCTTCTGTCCAACCACTCAGCATTCAGCATCACCAGTATACTAATCACCGGCCTGATCATCTGTCATCATCTGCAACTCTTTTTCACTGGTTCATGCTGTAACTTTGATGTGTTTTATGTTTGAATGATTCATATGTCACTGTGTGGTTTAACAAACAAAAACATTCCCCTGAAACTGCTCATGTACAGGGACTGGACGCAAAATATATGAGAGAAAAAAAAGTCTTTCAGGAAGCCTAAATACTCAAGTCTACATTAAAAATACAGTACAAGAATCTCTGGAGCTTTGAAAGCAAAATATGAAGAAATGAGGGCTGGCTCAAGCGTTACAGCACAGTATACTGGAATTATTTTCTTTGCATATCCCATATTATTGGATTTATTTTTTTTTCTGGCCCCAGCGTCTACCTTTTTGTAAATGTTTGTGTTGTATATACTCACTGATATGCATACAATTTGTTATTGAATTAATAACTTTTGTGTGGAAAATATTCCAAATTATTTGGAAAATTGTAAAATATTCAGCAACAAATAACTTACAAAAAATATTGTTTCTTTAAAATCTAACATATTTTACATAATTTATAGGTTAAAAAAATATGATACTAACATGATATTTAAAAAACAACAGAGACTGCCTAAACTGCTTCGTAAAAACGTCTGGTCTTGTTGGAAGTTGGAGTTAAAAGTCAGGGACCCCTGAAGCAGAGAGGGTTAAGGGCTGTACAAAAGCTAACTTTTGGTGGTGCTAAGCTGAGGTGTGAGCTTGCAACCTCCTCAGAACCTTTCCCACTGATTCACCAGTGCAGTGAATATTGTGTACAGTAGAAAATCAAGAACATCAGGATAACATTGCATAGGTATACATACAACCTCACACAAACACACTCTCTCTCTCTCTCTCTCTCTCTCTCTCTCACACACACACACACACACACATTAGGCTACAAGCAAATCCTGTGTCCATAGTAACACTGAATTATACTATATTGATTATCTGTATAATAAACCTTTCTTAGAAGATTCCTTAGAATAATCTTCCTTTGATGCAAGAACTATTAACATTGAGACATTTTATTATTTGGAAAATAAGTTAAACCTAAATAAATATTTTCTTTAAAAAGCTATTTCTAACTTTTCTAACTATCGACACAGTGACAATGGATAGTAATGGGACTGATGAAAACAACATTAATCCATTTTTTTTAAAGATTCTTTTATGCCAAACAAAAAAACGTTAAAAATTGCAGTTCTGTGTTAATCTGGATTTTGCTACCATCTAGTGGCGATTTATGAGTATTACACGTCAACCCGAAAGCAGTAATACAGTAAACAATCATATATTTAATACAACGTCAGATAGAACATAAATGTTGCGTCAATAAAATGTAGTATATGCTAGAAAATCAGATAAAGAATCTAATATACAGTTTCCAGTTCGTTTATCCATGTGAATTATTTTAAAGTTATAAATAAATGTCATTTATTTATAT
>JAQMYJ010000038.1:1799684-1818069 GCA_030014305.1 Clarias laeviceps
ATATAAGATTTTATTGTTTATATATTACAGTAAACTTACAGTTTGTATATTTTATTTTCAGTTAAGTGTGATTACTCTTCCAGCTTACAGTTACACACTACAGGTAGAATAGTTTAACAACTGTAGAATAGTAGAGTTAAAAAGTGTACCAACCTTATAATAATATTTTTTTTTTATGTAAAAATATAAACATATGATCACCCAAATTGTAAATATGCAAGTAAAAATGAAAGGATAAACAGTAATGTTCTAAAATTCAGATGAAATGAAAGATTTCTCATTTACTGGACAGTGATAACCACTGAAGATAGAAAGTATGTACTGAGGAAAACACAGCTCTGTACCTTTCCTTCTGAACAACAGTGCCATTGTATCATTGTGCTGCTGCTGCTCATATAGACCACAGAATGAAGTTATGCCACCCCTGACGTGCTCTTGGCCTCTCTTTTGCCACCCCACCTCAAAAAACCCAGACCTGCCGCAGATGCTTTGCTCTTTCAGGAATTAAAATGTACACTGAATTTAACCATAGAAACTAAAACAGTAATAGTGGTATGTGCAAAAGTTTCTATCTTTAAAGTCTTAGAGAATAAATAAGACTAGGGCTCGTTCAGACTGCAGAGTATAATAGATTCTTATGCTGACTCTCACCACCTCTGAGCTCCACTAAACTGCTGACTGCAGATGTTAATCCCACAAATGATAAACAACGAGGAAAGTCTGCCTAAGAGCCACAGCCATGGCGCACTGTAATTCTTCTCATTCGCATTGAATTCTTCTTGTGTAAAATGAATTCAGCACACACACTTTTTATTATTGCTGTGAAAGTTTTTACTCCTGAACATTCCTCCAAAAGGCACATCAGGTCCAAGCTTACCTTACTGATTAAATGGGTTTTATTTATTTATTTACAGTATTTATTAATTAATTAATTAATTAATTAATTTATCTATCTACTTTTTGTTTTTTTTACTTATCTTTATTGATATCATCAATGATATTTATTATTTATTATTAATTATTATATATTTATTACAACTTACAATTGTATATACTACAATTAATTCCATTCCATTAATAATAATAATAATAATAATAATAATAATAATAATAATAATAATAGCAAAATGTCAAAGTAAAAGAAAATGACCTTGAACCTGGCAGGAACACCGGACCAGTAAGCTAGATCATTAGTTGGTGCCACCCCTGAGCCCTCCTATTTTTGCTACCCCATATCTGGATCTGCCCTTGAAGCAATGAACAGTGGAAGATAAATAAAAATCCCCAAAAAGGATATTATCGAAAAGTTGTACTTTTGCTTGTTGATAGATTGCTACCATCATGAGTACATGTTTTGTTCCTTTAGTGAATATCTATGAGCTCACAGTGTGTGTGTGTGTGTGTGTGTGTGTGGTGTACCTTTAGAAAAGTCAAGTTTGGTTCCTTTATTTGTGAGAGTGTTGAAGGAAACTTTGTGTAGCTCTGAATGTCGCCACTTATTAACTGTAGCCAAATATTAACTGGTGTAAAAGAGATAAAGTTGTAATCAGCTCAGTCTGTAAATCACACACAGCCGAAAGAATCCTGAAATAGCTCAAGCTCCATCCTGCTTTAGGTTCCTAAACAGCGCTGCTGCGGATGTATTCATTTCACCTGCTCTTTAGTTCAGTACGTGTTGTTGGAACGTAGCCTACATTCCTTCATTCCGTGTTATTTATACTTTTTTTTTAAATGCCTCTGCTCATCACTGCTCAGTTCACGTGCAAATCATTTACAGAAAACTGAGAGGAAAAAAATCTCACACTTTTACAACCTGCTGCTTAAGACCTGCTGGACTCCAGTGTGTAAAACAGAAAAAAATACAGTTGGCCTGTGATGGAATTGAGTTTGGATTCAGATAAAAATCTGTGTGTGTGTGTGTGTGTGTGTGTGTGCATGTGTGTGTGTGTGTGAGAGAGAGAGAAAGAGAGCAGACAATAAAATTTAAAATGCATAATGAATCTGTCTCTGATGGCGAATTTATTTATTTATTTATTTATTTCCTTATGTATCTATCCAGCATGTCCAATGTCTACTCTGGATTTAAGCAATCGATAAACAAATGGCCAAATACACATTGGTCTAGAGAAACAGGAAACAGATCAAAAATAGATAAAGATCTTTTATCTTTCTGTAAGAAACACACAGCTCAGTTTAAATAATGAAAAAACAACAACAACAACAATCAAAACTAAATAATTGTATGATATGAATAGATGAATAACTTTATAGATTCCTATAAAACAGATCTGAAATGGAGAGTGACTTTGTGAAACTGACATCAGTTATAAATGCTCATTTACTCTCCAAACATAACCCTGGATACAAGCAAGCAAACTAGCAGCTACAGGAAGTCGTCTAGGCCTTTTTGTTGCTTTAATCTTACTCCAATATATCACTAGAGCATAAATACAAGGCTTACTTTATTTTCATGAAGGTTATAAATAATATATAAAACACATAAAATCACATTAAAAAAATCTAATAAAAGCAAAAAGAATGAAAGCATAAAAACACCAACAAAATACATCCTTTACTATCTTTGCTTATTCCACATTGATCCAGAAGCAACATGGACACATTAATACACATGAAAAAAGTAAAAAAAAAAAAAAACCCGGTAAATGAAATAAAAGATGTCGGTGTTTAGTGTAGAGCGTAAACGGGAGGGGATGCTGAGAGCTCACACACACTTTATTGATTAATGCAAATAAATGTGGATCAAGGTCACCATAATAATAGCTACACTAACGCATGAGTGTGTTAGTGTGTTTGTGTTTGTGTGTTTGTGTGTATGTGTGTGTGTTTGTGTGTGTGTAAAGGACGAAAAAACACATTTCTAATCGACCGTTAAATGCGGTAAATTAATATATCCCAAACTCTTTCTCTCCCTCTCTCACACACACACACACACACACACACACACACACACACACACACACACACACACACACACATTACTCAAAGACCAGACAGACAGATGGAATAATAGAGCAGAAAGACCGGTGGAGGATTGAAGCAGACAGACAGGAAGATTAATAAAGCAGAAAGACAGACAGGTTTAGTACTGAAGCAGACAGATAGGTAGAGTAATAAAACAGACAGACAGGTAGAGTAATTAAGCAGGCAGACAGACAGACAGAAGGAGTAATGAAGCAGACAGACAGACAGGTGTAGTAATGAAGCATAAAGACAGGTAGAGTAATGAGGTAGACAGACAGGTAGAGTAATGAAGCAGACAGATGAACAGCCAAACAGACAGACAGGAGAAGTAATGAAGCAGACAGACGGACAGCCAAACAGACAGACAGGAGAAGTAATGAAGCAGACAGACTAACAGATGGAGTAATGAAGCAGACAGACAGGTAGAGTACTGAAGCAGGCAAACAGACATACAGGTAGAGTAATGAAGCAGACAGACAGACAGACAGACAGACAGACAGGTAGAGTAATGAGGCAGACAGACAGACAGACAGACAGGTAGAGTAATGAGGCAGACAGACAGACAGGACGAGTAATGAGGCAGACAGACAGACAGACAGACAGACAGGAAGAGTAATGAGGCAGACAGACAGACAGGAAGAGTAATGAGGCAGACAGACAGACAGACAGACAAACAGGAAGAGTAATGAGGCAGACAGACAGACAGACAGACAGACAGGAAGAGTAATGAGGCAGACAGACAGACAGACAGACAGGTAGAGTAATGAGGCAGACAGACAGACAGACAGGTAGAGTAATGAGGCGGCGCCAGACA
Organism: Clarias laeviceps; assembly: GCA_030014305.1. NCBI lineage: Eukaryota > Metazoa > Chordata > Actinopteri > Siluriformes > Clariidae > Clarias > Clarias laeviceps. Next base: position 1,803,481 of record JAQMYJ010000038.1, read on the forward strand.
TCCTCATCTCTTTAAGCATTGATTGCTTTAACTTCCCAAAAATGTAAACCTTAGGAGTCAGCATGCACAGTACTAACTACATTTCCTTAATGTTTACAGCCACAAAACACACACACACACACACACACACAAGTGCACGCACAGACAAATCCTAAAGATTCTTTCCCAAATCAGGAAGTCAATGATTCCTAAATTCCCAGAGACCCTGAATCTTTACACATGTCCCCACTAAAACTGAATTACACACACACACACACACTCACACACACTTGTCCTGATCGTTCTTGATCTGACCTTGTTTAATTTAGGTCTGAAATCCGCGTAAAAAATCTATTATGACAGAAATGTTTTAAACTGCAGATTTGTGTCCTCAGATTTATACACAATTAAAAATAATTTCATTTACAGTGTCAGAAACATCCTATGACCTTTAATATTTAGGTCAATTAGAAATGTTGTCATCCATAAAATAATTGAGAATATATACAGTATATATATATATGCGGTTTTCCAAGTGAACGAAACACTTCCGTAATGTAAAACATGCATCACCCCATGCGGTAATTTGGTTCAGCTTAGTACCCTTTTCCCTCCAAACGTGCACACTGTTATATATAAAATATACGAAGTTATATTGTTTTAATGTGATGTCGTTGATACAGGTAAAAAACAAACGCGTTTCCAACAGGAACCTTGCTCTTACAAAAGGAATGGTTCTCCAAGAACGCTAATTCGATCAACCAACAACATTAAAAATAAACATTTCAAGCAGATCTGGGTGCGACAGGAACGCTAAATGCTTACATGCTGAAAAGTATATTGTGGTGGAGAAAAAATATGACAAAATCTAAATGGTGTTTTTCCTTTACATCGCTTTAAAAAGAGACCCTGTTCTGTAGAGTACCAGACATAATATCATTGAAATCACTGTTTCAGTTTCAAAGCTCCTACACACAAGTCTGTTTTTTGTTGTTGTTGTTGTACAATGTATAATCTTCTTTTTAACTTAAAATAGGTTATGTATCTGTCCGACATAGCTTTTTGTTATTTTGTATATCCTAACATCTTATAATATTATTCGTGTGTAGCGCTTTTTCTATTTTACCCTGGGTTTTATTTACTTTTCATTTTTTTCTTTACCGTTTTGCACCACATGTCCGCGACAAATCTGTTGTATATTGAAAAATACATTTTTAGATTTTTCTTCTCACCATTTTAAGAATCAATTATTTAAACAGATTTTCTCCAAAAATATGTTATATATATATATATAGATAGATAGATAGATAGATAGATAGATAAATAGATAGATATATATGTCACCTTCTGGTCTTTTTTGTCTCCCCTGGACAGCAACCTTCAGTGTTGGAGAGGCTATAAATATATAAATAGGCTGGACGCATTATTATTATTATTATTATTATTATTATAATAATTATTATTATTATAAGTAGGAGTAGTGTAGTAGTAACATTTATTATAATAAAATAAATTCACGCCTACTGTGTTTCTACAACCCCATTTAGTCATAAATAAGCATTACGAGTATCAATGATCAATAAAATCAATAAAATCAATATTTCAATATTTATGTAGCTGTTTTATAAAAGTAAAACTAAACGGTCTGAGATGGCAAACAGGTGAGTATGGAGATTTTGTTTAATACTTTGTTGATTTTATTTCGCGCAGATTTTGTTCATGCGTTGAGAATGTATTGAGAAGGACAATGTTGTGAATAATAATAATAATAATAATAAGCGACTGACCTGCGAGTCGCAGCGCGGACATCCTCTGGAACTCGGGCTCCTGCAGCCACTTCCACATGCGACGGAACGTCTCCCGGCCCGACTTGAGCTTGCTCCAGGGTTTGGGGTTCCGCAGGAGGTCGGAGAGCGTTCCCTGCGAGCGGCATAGCACGCGTTGAGCGAAGATGGCTTGCGGGATGCTGTAGCGCTTCAGCTCGGTGGTGATCCTCTGCGCCACCTCCTTGGTGTTCACCTCTTCTACGGGGGCCGCGTGTTCCCGGTCCCGCGCCGCTCCAAGAGCTCCCTGCGCATGGTGGTGATGATGGTGATGGTGGTGGTGATGTCCCTGCGCGCTCAGATGGGCGTGCGGGTGATGCGGGTGATGCGGGTGGTGCTGGTGGTGGTGATGGATGCCGTTGATTTGCACCATCATTCCGGCCGCCGGGGAGGACGACGAAGACGAGGACGATGACGAGGTGGACGAGGCGAGGCTGCTGGCGTGCATGGCGGGGTGATGGGAGTCGAATCCGGCGAGCATCTTCTCGTGCGCGTAAGGCGGCGGCGGCGGTGGCGGCGGAGGAGGCGGAGGCGGAGGGGCCAGTGCGTGCTGGGAGCCATGGATGGCGCCCATGCTGGCGACGTCCTTGTGGTAGGGCGCGTAGAGGTTGTTGAGCGCGCGCTCGTCCCGCATGAGCGTGAAGCTCCCGCTGACGTTTCCCGCGATCCTCTGGTGAGGATGAGCGTGAGGATGAGGATGATGCGGGAACTTGTCGGACACGGTGGAGATGGGAGGTAAGAGCGTGGTGTACGTCCCGCTCATGCCCATCCCGGCAGTCGCCTCGCACGCCATGGCACCGCTCATCGCCGCGTGCAGGTGTCCCGCGAGGCCCGCGTGCTCCGGGGGGCGGTGCTGATGATGAGGAGGATGCGGATGAGCGTGCGGATGATGAGGATGAGGATGGTGCGGATGATGCGCGGGATGCGGATAGTCGCCGCTCTCTAGGATCGACGCCATGCCCGCCGCGGAGCGCGCGTGCGCCGCCGCCGCCGCCGCCGGTTCATGGCTCGCGCCGTGCAGGTCGCCCAGACTCTCCATCGACAGGTGCGCGTTCATCGTGCGCCAGAGCTCGTGGACAAATCATCTATATCTGCTCACCAAAGAGTCAAAAAAGTTCCTCAGGTGCGTAAAAGTTTCTCCTCCTTCGCCTCCTTGTTTGTCCCGTATCCCCTCCTTTTCTTGATTTTATTATCAGTTAAAATTTAATTAGGTTTAATTTCAATAAAATTAAATAAAGTCTCCCTTTTAGTGTTTATTTTTAAGTTTATTTTCCGATCCCCCCCTTTTTTTTTTTTTTTTTTTTTAAAGAACACCTGGGGGAAAAAATTCTCCAGCATCCAGCATGATTAAAAAAATCTTCATCAAATGTATCCAGTCGATTTGGTTCACAAAGACCAAAAAGAGAAAAATAAGAGGGATGAATGAAGTCAAAGCGTGTGATGTTAAGGCCCCGGTCTGTGCAGCAGCGCGCTCCGGGCCGTGGCGGTGTCAGGGCTCTCGGTGTGTGCGGCCATGCCTGCTGCTCCCGCCGCTGTTCCTCTTCTCTTTCTTTGACGCTTCGGACAGACTGATTTCTGCGTTCCCGTCTGGCGAGCATGCGCACTCGCTATCCCGCGCGGTCACGCCCACCGCGCTCTGGCCCTTTGTGACGTCGGCATTCAGAAGGCACAGTCCAGGACGCGCGCTGTTTTTCAAAGGGGCATATGGCAGGCTGTAAAAGTAATTTGTTTTGCATGTGTTACACCGTCGGCCTAACATCCAGAACATAAGCGAACGCGCATTTAAATAAAGCTACACGTCGTATTCAACAGTTTTTCTTTTTGGAAAAATGAGTACCATTTATTTTACAGGATGGCTCATCGTGTACTAATACTCTATTCGTCTAATTAAATGCTGTCTACGGTGAAAAGGGGCGTGTCTTGCTCCACGTACCAGTTCCTCAGCAGTAGGCACGGCTCATTGGTGAGTTTTTGGTTGTGGCCCGAAGGGCATGACATTTTCTCCCAACTTCATACTATAATGTCTCTCTCTCACTCTCTCTCTCTCTCTCTCTCTCTCTATTTATATATATATATATATATGTATATATATCCTCCTGAGACTCAGACTCTACTGTTGTGTACATTGCAATTTCAGCTGACTGTTTCTCTTCATTTATGGTGGATAAATACATATTTAATTAATGTATATTGTATATATGCACACACTGAATGTATATTTGCTGTGTATGTAAGTGAAAGGGACAAAGTTTCTTCAAAGCCTTTATACACTATATAGCCAATAGTGTGTCTCTTCCCCAAAGTCAAACGCACAATCCTGTAAAGAATGTCTATTTATTATTTTGTACCATTACAAATTTCCTTCTTTAGAACTAAAATACCCACACCTGTTCCAGCATGATAATGCCCCTGTGAGATCCACAAAGCCAGCTCCATGAAAACCCATGGACTTGGACTGGAAGAAAGAGTCTGTTTTGCACAGACGGGATGAACTGGAACTGGAACCTCCTTGACATCCCAACATCAGCACCTGACCTCCCTAATTATAATAATAATAATAATAATAATAATAATAATAATAATGCTGTTTAGCTGAATCAACACAAATTTCCACACCTACGCACCATCATCTATCCAGAAGGGTTGAGCTCATTATAACAGCAAAAAAGAACAAAATCTCGAATGTGATATTCAACATGCTGTGATGGTCAGGGTTGCAGAAAGTTTTAGTTATATAGTGTAAATTCAGACCAGTATGAAACTGTGAGCACTGTAAATTGGAGATGTGTTGCTCTTTCCACTTGTGTATAACCTTCATGTTTTTTTTTTCCAGAACAGAAATATAGATTAATGCAGGAGGCAGAGAAAAACGGCACCGGTGTAAAACAAAATGAACACATCTATTCTGAACATAAGGAATGAACACACTTTATTTACTCATTTACCATATATACATATATATATATATATTTACATGCAGACATGACCATTTAGTTTACATTTGAAACATTAGAAGAACGTTTTTACAAGTTGTTTGTGTAACAACAAACAAACAAACAAACTGAAAAGTGTGAAAAAAAATCCCTTTTTTTTGTAATTCTATGATTTTATTGGCTTAGGTTTAAAAAACTAATTAGAATATAATTTTTTTGACCTCATATAAGAAGAGCCCCCTCCCCTGGCATGTTGATTATCTCTGCTTTTCTGTAGTGGGGCGTGGCTCAGCAATAGCTTATTTATGTAGACACTGAAAGGACACATTATCTGAGTGGAATGCATATTTCTGGTGGAGCTCTGAGCTCTGTTAACATGTTAAAGAAAAAGTTAAATATGAGACCTTTATTTTTTTCTAAGAGCAACTCTGATGGCCATACAGGTTTATATTGTAAGTTGATGTACCTTGAGTGAGAATAGGAGCATGAGCTGTTGAAGAACCTGTTATATGAACATTAAAGGATAACTGATGTTATAAATTGAAATTATTGTTTATTGGAAGGACACTCAGGAGTCAGGCTGGGTGAGAGTTTACTAAGGACAATATCTATACATGTGACTCACACACACACACACACACACACACACACACACACACACACACACACACACACACACACACACACACACACACACTAATCAATAAACATAACCATTATGCTATTATACAGGATAGTTGGAGCTATTATGTTGGCATTATAATTTCAAGTTTAATTTATCACTTATTTGAATATGTAAACTAACTAACTAACTAACTAACTAACTAACTAACTAACTAACTAACTAACTAACCCTGTGCCATATTTGGATAGTTATTATGTTCATATCTATTTTTTAAGTAATATTTGTTTGCTTGTTTGTTTGGGGAAGTAATGTCTGTGCAATTGATTTGCATTTTGTTTGAAATAACATTAATTTTAAAAAAATGCCATGGGGTCAATAAACACAAACAAACAAACAAACAAGCAAACGTAACAAAACAAAAAGCTCTCATTGCAGCAATGAACACATAAACAAACAAATAAGAAATCAAACAAACAAGCAAACACGATTGTATGTATGGTTACAGCGCTGTTGACTTCTATATTTAAATAAACCGTTCACAAACAATCCTTTCTGACGTCACGGGAGCGCTCTGACCGGCGAGAGAAAACATCATTACGTGTTTCCATGGTAACAGATCAATATATTTTGGTGATGGGGGAAGTGGGGACAACTTAAGTGTTAACGCCCTGCTTTGGAAAACAGTTTAAAGAGCGAACCGGCGCTATTTAATTATTAATTACACATTTAATGCACATCTCAGTGTTTATTTAAACTTTATTAGCAATGTTAGTGTTTAGTTATTGTTCAGAGATTTGGAAACACTGCTAATGTCTAGAAGTCAATGGACATAATTTACGTGCTTAATGATTAGACAAAAAAGTAAATAAATAATTAAATAAAACAACAAACAAACATTTTAGAATAACGATACGTCATGGAGCAAATACAATTTATTAGGCTATCATAAATACTCATTCTCGAATCATCACCACCACCGAACTAATACAAACAGGCAATGTACTAATATTCAGGCAGCATCAGTACTCATTCTCATAGTGGTCGATATTTTTCATTCATATCGTGTTTGTGTGTATGTGTGTGTGTGGGGGGGGGGGGAGGAGGCTGTAAGACTATGAATAAGTGGTTTAAAATAATAACCATAAAAAAAGATTAAAACGTTTCTGGCCCAGATTTTCAGTTTTGCACAGCTTGTAATTCGGTAAACACACGCACTTACAACTTAAAACCCCACGTTTGAAGACAAAGGAGAAAATGGTCAAATACAAATTTGTTTAAAAGCGAGCAGAAACCCCAGAAGAAAGTGAAAGCATAAAAAATACACATCATGCGTATTATTAAATTTCCAAATTCATTAAATTAAATGTCGCAGTTTTGTAAATAAAATATGAAAAAAAAAAAATCTAAAGATTAGAATTATAACCTGGTTTTATAATAAAAGAACGCGATGATTAACCAGTTTTAATTATTATTAAACAAAAATGTTCCTCACTTAAAAAATGAACGAATAAGAGTTAAATCTGCAAAAATAAAATAAACAAGAACTAATTTAAATACTGACCTTATATGAAAAAATATTTTTTAAATAAATCAGATATTAATAAATTTAAAAAATGTGCCTGCATGTTCCACGTCGTGTTTTATGCAAACAATATTTAAAAAATAAATAAATAATGAGGTAAAATTCAGAAATGAAAATTTACAGAAAATATAACATAATAGAACAACAGCACATCTTTCAATTCGACTTCTTCTTCTTCTGATATTATTATTATTATTATTATTATTATTATTATTATTATTATTACTGCTACTACTACTACTATTAACAGTAGTAATATTTCGGATGTTAAACAAAATAATAATGTAGTTTTACCAAACTGTTAAAAGAGTTATACATTATTAAAGGAACATGAAAAAGTTGTACATATATTTATTATCCGTTTAATATTAAAAATATGATATCTATCTATCTATCTATCTATCTATCTATCTATCTATCTATCTATCTATCCTCATAAAGATTAATTTTTCGATTGTTTAATTTACATTTTAGTACTAAACGCTATAAACAAAATGTGATTGGACATAACTGTTTATAGTTGTGTTTATATCTCTGTGCCGCCGTTAACAAGAGCACTGATGGTTATTTTAAAATTTAAGACAGTGCTGAAAGTAAAAATGTGTTTAATAAAGAATCTGAATATGAAACGTGTCTGGATTTAACGTATCAGATTCCATTTTAATGTGAGGTTTTTCTTTCAACAAAACTATGCAACAAATTAAATAAAAATATAGAACTATACAATTTTGAAAATGATGCAAAGCTGGCTTCGACTCATTGAGGCTGGGAGAGTGATTTATTCTCGGATCGATTGGGAATGACATGATCACACCAGCCACCGGGTTTCAGCCAAGTGCAGTGTACATGCACACAATCACAGAGAAGAATTCTTAGCCTAATTAGTCTTTATTTCGTTAGGGGAGTGAAGTGACGTATGTAAGTCCAGTAAACAACTAAACACACACTGACTCCTGGAGTATTTACTTTCAGTAAGCCCTAGATGACAAAACAAAACAAAAATACAAAACAAAAAACAAAAACATACCAATATTTAAAAAAATATATGTTTTCCTCTTTAGTCACGTCATAAAATGTTAAATAGTCTAAATTATGCAACGTTTAGTTAACATGATCTCAAACAATAATTGCTCTGCTGTTTACCTTTAAAATGAAATAATGTTTTATGATTATTGCTGAACAAATTATTAGTAGTTTAACAGAGAGGCAAGATTTTTTATATTTTGCAGCTGCTTCTAGTAATTTAATGATAATATCCAGGTTACTGTAATTTGGTATTTTACACCTTTTGATTAAAACGTGCACAAAGGCAGATTGTTTTCTAGTAACAGCAGATATCATTATCAAAACAGATATTATACTAAAAACAGCAGATATTCTAGCAAACCCAAAGCAACTCACTCACACGGTGAATAAGCTACACTAACGAGCACTGGAGAGAAGACGTTTCATTTTGGTTTTTGGATTTCATCCAAATCACGTCGTAGTTCCCACTACCAGCCTAATCTTACTCTCTATCATCATTTCACATGAGCTCAGTAACTCTTACAAATGAATTGCAATTATATTTTGGTATTAAAATGTTCTAAGACAAAGAACCACGTCCATCCTGTGATGCAGTGATGAGGCCTCCTGACTGCGGAGAAGACTAACACCTACTTACTGACTGTACAGCACCTAGCAAGGTGAAAGTAGCATCCTTATTATCCAAGATATAATTTTTCCCCTTTCATACTGTGATCTATACTAAACGCCGTAAAAGTGAGAACAGGTCTTTAATTTGAAATTCAATGTGTTATTTCTCACACATATGTCTCATCTATAACATATCTTTTAAATTAACATAGTTTCAGTATCAAAATGCAACAGTCTCAACATAAAAAAAGATGAATAAGCCACTCATATGAAGTAACGCATAACAGACAGCAGTGTTAATGCTATTATTATTATTATTATTATTATTATTATTATTGTTGTTGCTGTTTATTGTTGCTGTTTATTTGTATTACATTATTATTATTACTCAAAAATAATAAAATTCCGATTATAAACCTGCCACCAAAGACCACCTTTCTTTAACAATACGTTCAAGACTGATTTTTTAAACAATACAAAACTAGAACAAACAACTCTCCTCTTTTAAAATATCAGATTTTTACGTTTTGCCTTGTTAAGTTTGCATTGTGGACAACAGTAGACTAAAATGTTCTGCAGTTTGGAAATATATATATATATATATATATATATATATATATATATATATATATATATATAAATTCTCTTTTTTATGCTCAGGTGATGCTTGGTCAAGTCAAAATGTCACGCACGATTTAAGACACAGGGAGTTTATAATGCAGACATTAAACATTTTACGGTTGGCATTAAATAGAGAAAAAGAGCCCAGAAACCAAGCAAAGTTTAAAGCAACCGATGCAGCTATTTTAAGACTACACAAATATAATAATTTATTGTGACCAGGGTTGGAATTAAACAGGCGGTAGATTAAAGGTTGTAATGATTTGTGCTACGATTTTAAAATCCTTATCATTATTATTTTTTATTATTTAATACCGCTATGTGATGTCTGAACTACTCATATGTTTTTCATTTTATAAGATAATTTTGATTATTATTCAGTTCACTTCAATTAAATTTTATTTGTAGAGCGCTTTTAACAATATTCATTGTCTCAAAGCAGGTTTACAGAATCAAAAGAAAATTATGGAATATTTTGCATATTAATATGGAAAATTATTATAAGCGTTGACAATAAGGTGGCATGAATGAGCATGAATGTTCACTTCCATTAAAAAAAAAAATCTTCCTATCTTTTTACCTTGTAAATGTTTTCGGATGTTTAATTTAAGGAGTTGTAATGTTTTGATTCTAAACGAATAAAAAAAATATTATTTGAAATCGCCGGAAGTTGTTTTACTGATGAATCTAAAGCTGAACCCTTTTACATTTTGGTCTCGTGTTGCGCTCACTGCAAATCTCTGCAGGAAGCAAAATGTCAGTGCATGCATTTACACACCATTTCCCTCTCTCTCTCTCTCTCTCTCTCTTTCTCTCTCTCTCAGTCCTCCGGGAGGAGCTGATTTGCCTTCTTTTACGCATTATCATTTCTTACATTTCTTTACTTTTCTTTTACCTTTTGTCCAAATGTGTTCCTAATGATGCACAAATGCTGCACATAAAACTCATCTGTGATATTTTAGACATTCGAAATCCAAATGTTTCTGTTGCGCAAATCTTAACCCGCTTTCTCCGCTGAACCAGCATCGCCTTGCATCTTCCTTTTGCGCGTCCTCCTCCTGCATCACCTCCTCCACCTCCGCCTCCTCCTACTCTTTCATATAATGGGCGTTTCCATGAGACTCCACATCCGAACAGAAGACACCAAAACCAAACCAGCATTTTTCAAAAAAATCCCAGAAAGTCGGGAAAAAAGGCGATGAAGAAAAGAAGTCGCATCCGCTTCGGTGCTGTCGCGTGCATTCGGGTTGCTTCACTCGGCGCGCGCCCGATATGGATCCGTGGCGTGCTGCTGCTGAATAGAAAGAGAAGAGAAGGAGGGAGAGAAAGAGAGAGAGAGAGAGAGAGTGATCAATATGCAAATCGCTTTTGCTTGCAATCGAAATGTTCGATCGGTGATCGCAGGCCTTTTTAGGGAGGATGATGTCAGAACCGCGGCGCGTGCTCGCCTCGCACTGCTGCATAAATAACACCGACTGGATGGGAAAGAAATAATACAACAATAACAGAAAAATCCTTAAAATCAAATGCATTTCGTGAAAAAAACTAAATATGGTTTTAATGCACTTGACCCTGCAAGATCACTACAAGCTAAACAGTATGAAACTATAGAATTTCATCTACATGTTTAGAAATAAACGCTTTAAACAGCGTGAGATTTAACAGCATGTGTGACATGATGCACACGAAAAAAGGTTCTAAAGTAAACAACAACAACAACAACAAAACAGTGCAACAAGGTTAATTTTAATGTCGCATTCACTAAAATGATCAGGAAAAATACATTTGAGTTATACATTTTGGATTCCTATTATTATTATTATTATTATTATTATTATTATTATTATTATTCACTTTTGTGCCAAAGTGAAGTGGGACAGTGACTGGACATTCCCGCTAGAATGTGTCGGACTCGGTCCAGAACACTTTAGACACTGTATCCATTTATAGTTACATGTAATATTGTGTCAACAAGGTGTTGGAAACATTCCTTAAAGATTTTAGTCCATAGATTTAGACCATGATGCATATTTCCAATGTATATACCTGTATATATAAACTGTACATTTCTCATAATAAAGCAGTCTGTAGAATTTTAGGGAATTGCAAGGATTTCTTACAGAACATTTTCCACCCAACATTTCAACACCTGCTGGTAAACCTTTAATAGCACTCTGTTGAAATGCATCTGAAGATGTTTGTTTACTTGCAGATGATCTCTGGGTGAAAACTGTCTTTATAAAGGTAGCAGAATAAGATGGATAGATAGATAGAGAGAGAGAGAGAGAGTGAGAGAGCTGGAGTTCTGTAAAGGTTTAAGCTTAAGGCTTTTTCTTTGAGCTGGAGATGAGATTATGTTTCAATCAAAGCGCTGCTGAATTAAATCACATACTTTGAGCCAATTCTGGCTAAAATGTCTTGCAGTAATTCGATGCTTTCAGGTTTGATGCTCGCTGTCTCTCTCTTTCTCTCTCTCTCTCTCTCTCCATGCTTCACTCTGATGGAAGAGAAGAACAGAAATAGAGCTGATGGTGAGGGTATTTCATCTGCAGTTTACAGGAAGTGACTAATGGAAAGAAAAAGAGAAAGAGGTGAACAAATGGAGATGTTGCTGTTTTCTCTGGGTTTTAGACCATCTGGTCTGTGAAAGGTCAAAGGTCACTGACCTCTAGGACAACACAGGCAAGTAGGGACACCGGAGAAGATCATGGCCACATTTAATGACATCTATCTATCTATCTATCTATCTATCTATCTATCTATCTATCTACATTCTATACTATTACTCCAAATAATAAACAAAGAATTAACTACACAGCGCATAAATCTTTCAGTGCAAGACCAGACATGAGAGTAGACCACACCGCTGTGTCCTTTGTGTCCTACAGGAGCAGTTTTTGGTTTGCAGGAACTGAATTGTGACCGCAGAACACAGATCAGAAGATCGGAAGATCGGAAGATGTTGCACAGCTCCCGAATCCCACACTGCGGTCTGGCTGCTCAGCGGGACGGGCTAATAAACAGAGCGTTTAACCATGCTAATCTCTTAGCATTAATTATTCATCCTGCTCTGGCACCTCACTGTCTCACACACACACACACACACACACGAAACCTGGCCCTGAATGTCAGCCACCTCGCTACATCCTCCAGACATAATGACTCCTAGACCCTTATCTGATTTTTTTTAATACATTTTTTTTGGAAAGTCCATAAAAAATGTTAGTTTTGTGTTTTCAGTTATGTTATAAACAACATCTATAAACACTTGTTCCCTCACCAGCATGGTTATAAGACAAAAGAATTGCAGCATGTCATGTTATGGAGAAACTGCAAAGAAGCATAATCTCCTCAGTTCCTGAAGAGGTGGGAAAACTTAAAGCTAAGTTGACACTCCTTCCTTGTCAAAATATTTTTTTTGAAAATGTCACTGCATTGACACACTTTCAAAAGCAAGGTAGTGCACAAGTCATTGGAAATGGAAACAAGAAGAGAATGAGCACAACAATGTGTATCAATCTGCACTCATGTTAGAGCTGTTGTTACAGAAAACTAATCAACACCATCTAACCAATCAGAATCATTACAGCGTGCTCAGTAATGAGGTATTTGCCATTCAGACTACAGCAGGTCATTCAGGTCACCCTGCTCCAAATATGAGTCCCACATGGCTCAATATTTCACACGGCACAATGCATTTAGTGCTGTTCCCTCTATACACCCTCTGACGTGCATTTATATCCCAAATACGGTTAGATTCGATGCTGTAAATGGTGCAGAAGCACTTTTTCATACTCTGTTTTAATGCACTGATATAAGAACACGGTGCTGATTCTTAAACGCTCCCTGCTGGATTTAAAGTGTACTTGAGCGGGGTGTAATAGCTGTTATTTCATATACCATCTAGTGCACTTATACAGGGAGCAAGGAGGGGTTTGGGATCGAGCCGTGACTCTTATCACACCCTTTGCCCATCCAGCCAAGGCGGGGTGATGAATAGTAAATTACTTATTGATCTGGCTCAGCTGTAGGGCACGTAGCGTAGAGCTAGCACTGTTTATTTCTTCCAGCAGAATGGTAGTGATGGGGAATGACAGGAGAGCGAGTATCCGTGTGGTCTGGAAAAAAAGGCAAGACAACAAGAAAACAACAGCCTGGAATTATAATCATTTTACTATATTACACATTAAGATGCACATTTTCTCCAGCATGAAGTGGAAATTATAAACCTGTAACATTTGGCAGGGTTTATAAAAAACACACACTTTTACAGAAGACACAATTCCGTGTCTTCTTTTCTCATAACAGCTATATTAAAGCCCATCTAATATTGTTTTCCTTAAAAAACAAAAACAAAAACAAAATGAAATGCATTTGTTTTTGATGTATTCAGCTTCTCCTATTGAAATGTTTGAAATATTTTTTGATAAACATGAAAGGACACATTTATTGCTGTTTTAAAGCTGTTGTAAAGGTACAAAATTAATACAAAATGTTTTTGTTTTTGTGGTATTGCACCAAAAGTATGGCTGCAGATTAATTTATGTGCTTTTAATGCAAAGTGCATAAAAATCAAACAATATCCATCCTTCAAACTGTTCTGTGTGAAACTCTACTATGATTAAAAAGTGTTTGGTTCCAATTAAGGTCTTTTATTATTTAATCACAGAATCTGTTCTAGTTTGCTTGTGTCTCTTCCTTTTCAGCTCAATGTGTTTCTGACCCAAATACTGTCATAACAAGCCCCAGTCATGTGACTCAGTATACCTTTCACTGGAAAAAAAGCATGAAAACTGTATCTGTATATTCGTATTTGTAAATTGTAAATTATATTTATAATTGAATTTTTTTTGTAAGTGTGTTGTTGTCATCTCTGGAAGCTTCTGTTACCAAAATACACTCACTCACTCACTCATCGTCCTTATCACTTTATCCTGTATTCAGGGTCGCGGGGGTCCTGGAGCCTATCCCAGGAGACTTAGGGCATGAGGCAGGGTACACCCTGGAAAAAGGGTGCCAATCCATCGCAGGGCACACAGACATACACTACAGGCAATTTTGAGAACACCAATTAACCTAACCTACATGTTTTTGGACTGTGGGAGGAAACCAGAGTACCCAGAGGAAACCCACCAAGCACAGGGGAGAACATGCAAACAGAGACAGGAATTGAACCTGGATCCTGGAGGTGCAAGGCGGCAGTGCTAACCACTACACCACCATGCAATTAATATATATTAAAGTATCAAGTAGGAATGTAATTTACACATTCTAGCAAAGGAAACTCAGCAGTCAAGGTTTATATACACTACCGTTCAAAAGTTTGGGGTCACTTTGTAACTCCATGATCGTTCCTGATTTTTATTTCTTTCTACATTGTAAAGGAATGCT
>JAQMYJ010000038.1:1832013-1849104 GCA_030014305.1 Clarias laeviceps
CCCCCCTCCCATTATTTTAATTAAATACCCTCGGCACGTCTATAATGCTCCCTAATGCATGTTACAATGACCAAATAGGATAATAAATAAATAAACCACACTCTCAACTAATCATAAAACACAGATTCATTTATTTTTTATAAAAAAATACATTTAGTAACAAACAAACATTTGATTAATTTATACAAAAACGAGAAAACGAGATGATAAACTATATACAGACAAAACAATACACTTTATATTTATAACATACATGCATAACAAATAACAAAAAATTACATCCTCCCTGGGGCCAAGCGAATTGGCATCCGATTCTGTCGGAGACTGAAGGCTTGGATTCCTCATAGCTGAAGCATGCAGTTAGATACGGTTGGTCAGGAAACTCTTGTCAGATGCAGACAGGACACTTTTCAGTCGCAAACTGCTGTGAAAAAATACACAGATAGATATTCAATTAAAATTCATGATACTTAAAATATGCAAATGAACAATATTTATACTTTGTTCCTATCGCTTCACAACTCATGAGAACAGACCGAAACAAGAATACAAGAAATAGCTTAAAACCAAAATAACGTGACTAAACATCGCTAAACAGCAGGTGACATTTATGTTTAGTATTTCATTTATATTTATATTTAGAAAGATGGGAATTAATTCCGGCTTACCTTTTCCACACGCCCGGCAAACGTCTTCTCAACAAACTGTGTTCTCTTCTCGCGATGTTTGCTCTATTTCCGGTTTTCAAAGTGACAAGATATCTTTGGTTTATCTCAACATGATTGAATCTAATACATGTTAAGTTGTTGAATTTCATGCAAATACAACATAATTTATTCATGTTCATCTTGGAACATGAAATTATTATGTACAAAACACATATTCCTTTTATGTACATGTAACAGGTAGCCAACTTCCTTTTTTTGAGTGTATAAGAAAGAAAATGGGAAAAGGAACATGAACCTGCATTTACATCTACAAAGTAATGTAGTGTTCATATTTAAACGTGCTATACGTTCTAGTAAAATATCTGGATAAAAAAAAAATATATATATATATATATATATCACGTATTTCCCCTTAAATCATTCAAGTCAGCCTCCGAGTGACGCAGTGGTAAAGCGCTCGCCCTATCATCCGGAGATCGCTGGTTTGAACCCCGGGTGATGCTGTTACCTCTCACAGCCAGAGGTCTAGAGAGATCTGATTGGCCGAGCCTCTCTCAGGGGGGAGGGATGAGAGGTACTTGCGCTCCCACATTAATCACAGCTCTATAGTCAATCAGGGGCGTCTGTGAGCTCGCGCACGCGGAAGGAGCAGCTAGCGCTTTCCTCTGAGTGTGTTACTCCGCCCCTAATGGTGCGTGTACATAATATGCTCCAGACAGACAAAAAAAAAAAGAAGAAAAAAACATAATTAGCTCCAATATAAAAAAGGTACATTGTTGCTGTACACTGTAAGGCTCTTCAGTGCTGCCTTAGCTAGCTAGCATGTAGGTTTTAAGTTTTAACCACACAATGTGAAGGTAAACAGACTTTACAGAAGAATGTTGGGAATGTCTACATTTTTCTCAGATACACTGGTAAATTACTACAAAAGTACTCCATTAGAATAAAAATACAGATTTTGAGATGCTAGATTTAGGTTCAATATAAAAAGTTTACAAAAGCAGTTTACAACATTGTTGCTAAGCAGCAGACTGAAATGTTACTCAGTGCTGTCTTAGCATAGAGTTTTTAATTCCTAAACACACAATGTAGAGATACAGTAATCCTAAAAAGGACACCAAAATGAAGAGAACGTCAGCATTTTCCTCAGATGTGTTAATAAATTCCTGAGAAAATGCTCCAGGGGGACAAAAATGGCAGTGTAATTAGACTTGACGCTAATCCAGCTCCCTCATTATGGTTCGTGTCGTATTAGGAAGTGGCAATGGTGCTTTAGGAGAAAAAGAGATTAATCTTGAATGATAGATCACCATGTGGGCAACGGTGTGTGTGTGTGTGTGTGTGTGTGAGAGAGAGAGAGAGAGAGCTAGTAACAGACAGTAAGAGTTTCTCACGGTGTGTATCTCCTGTCAGGACAGAGCGAAGCTGCTGCTTTTGTGCGTCGTTATCAGCGACTCAGGGACGGAGCGAGCCATATCTCTCCTCTCCAAACACACAAAGCTCGCTGCAAACACACACAGCGCCAGGGGGTTTAGAGCGAGAGTGTGTGTTTTGTTGGTTGAGGGGGTGTCTGACCTCCAGGCCAGTCGAACCCCTTATTTTCCATGCCAGGACATTTCCCATGAGGCCTTGCCGGACAGCTCGTCCAATCGGTCCCAATCAGTAGGGGACAGACTTGTCCAGCTGCTCACTGCTCACGCCCTGAGCAAGCGTGTGTGCCTGCATGTGTGTGTGTGTGTGTGTGAGTGCTAAATGACTGCGAGCAGCAAATATTCCAGAGGCCAGGAGTTTAAGCTGCCTTTGGATACCAGAGTGGAGATAAAGCAGCAGCTCTGGAGAAGGTTGGGTTAATATCTGACCAGGGGGGAAAAACAATACGCTTATTATCACAGGGAAAAGAATCCAGGATCTAGGAGTATGCAAACATTCTGCCTCATGTGGTCATTACACAGAACACACACCTCATCAGTGGCAGATCAATAATTAGGTGATGAACAACTCATCTAAAGAAACAGGGTTTTCTTTTTCCTGCTTTACCTCAGAGATGAGGTGGTGATGTAAGTTTGCAGATTTGTAACAGTTACATCAGTAATACTGGATTTAACTATTTCGCTTGTGAATACTATTATTTCACCACTTTCTTTGTCTAAGAAATTTTTTGTTTTTAATTGTACGTTTTTTCTTTCTTGAATGTAAAATGATGAAGCTGGCAGCCATTTTGATCCTTTTAGGACTTCAAGGCTTTCAGTGAAGGTGTTATGTTTCATAATAGGTTTGCAATATTCTGATCAATTACCATATCACTTAGCAATATTCCAATTGTTGCAAACTTTTTCCAATGAAAGGTCTGTACCATTAGAAATGTAGCCTATCTAAGTATTTCTCCGCTGCATCTATTTGGTTATTGAATTACAATTTACAAATAGTTAGTGAACTATTTTTAGCATGCAACTTTTCTTTGCTAGCTACTTAACTAGTTATAGATGGCTGAATGAGGGGGGAAGTTGTTGATTTATTAGTATCACTGGTATGATTTGAGTCATTGCTCATCTCAGTCAGAAGCTAAAAAAGGATGGATATGTTTTCAAGTATACCACGGAGTTAGTTATATTTAATTTGCTGTAATTGTTGCTTGTTTGATAAAATCGTATATTACCGTTCTGGCCTGAAGTGCACGTTTAATTGTTTATATTGTTTAGTAGGTCATGTTTTGTGTGTCCTTTAAATACTTAAATGTTTGATTATTTTTTCTTTGCATATTCTTTGCAGTATAATGATTTATTGTAAATAACATAAGAGCACATATATGCTACTTTAATCTTTAATAACATACCCGGATGATAAAAGACCTGATGCAAAACTAAACCCACCCCATTTTGTCTGCTGATCTGTCTCTAGTTGTAAGATGCTGGCCGGGTGTTGTGAGTGTGGAATTCCACAAGTGTGGTCAAAAATCTCACATAGAAGACAGGTTTATCTTTAATACAGTGGCTTGTTATCGGGGTTCTTTCTTTCTTTCTTTTTTGTAGTATTTTTTGTGTTGGCAGAGAAATCCCGAGAGAGCCAAAGAGAAGTTCACTCACAGCATCTGAGTGTGTTTGAGCTAAATGATTTAAAAACTTGAAAACAACTGTTGAATTTAAAACGAGCGCTTATAGAAAAAAGTTAACTCATATCTTCTGCCTTTACTACCAGTTTTATCATACTGTATGTGTCACTCATCATAGCAGAGTGACATGGCAAGGTAGGGTAGGGAAAAATAGCTCTTAAACTGACGTGTTTAATAACAAAGTGCAAACTACAATGATTTACTAAATGATAAATTACTACTTACCTGATGAGAGTAGGGTTGGGTATCGTTTTTTTTTTTTTTTTGATACCGGTGCCAAATCGATACTTTTAAAACGGTATTGGTGCCAAAACGGTGCCTGAACTGATGCCACAAAATGATGGTGGACGACTCAAGAATACGTTTTTATTGAACAAAAAAATTTATGCTTAAAATTGAACAACATATTAAAAGTTTAAAGTATATATGAATATATAAGTAAATATATAAAAACTACTAGTTCTAGCTGAAAAGCCATAATTATAAACAGAATCCATGTTACATTAGTATTTTACAAATTGTTTGACCATTTGTTAGCATGAATGCAAGATTTGCATTTTGCTATTAACATTACATTAGCCTGGCCTCCGTGTGGCGCAGTGGTAAAGTGCTTGCCTTATCATCCGGGGATTCGCTGCTGTAAAACATTTGCTGCATGTCGCGGTGTCGGAATCCTTTCTTGTGAAATATAGCCACACTTTTGACCGTTTAGTTTTAGGCATTTTAATGAAAGTTGTTTAATTTAGCAAGCTAAGCTAGCGGTAGACCACCTGCTGCCGTCAGAGCGAATGTAACGTTAGTTGCTGCATCGTGCGCATCTCGGATGGTCTCATTTCCTGATGATTTGTGATTTTAATTTTTTTATCTAATCTAATAAACTTTTAATCTACAAAAATAAAATGGACAGTAACATTTACTGCAACAATGTTTTGGATTTGTATTATCAAGCTTTCCGAAGTTCTCAAGATTTTTCTAATTAAGGAAATTATTTATTTTTCCGATCATTTCTGACACCCCATGAATGCAGTGTTTAAATTTTTGATGAATCTGAATGCTTATTACAACTGTGTCATCAAAGCCCCAGAGTACAAATATTTCAATCGTTCAGACATTTACGTGGCACCGAAATGAGGCACCGAAATTCGCGTTCTGTTTCGGTCCGGTACGTACCGGTTATAGAGGTACCGGTGCTGTTTTGGCACCGGTTTTCGGTACCCAGCCCTAGATGAGAGATTTGTAAATATTACCGTACAGTCAATCTGATTGAGCACTCTCCTCAAAAGTGTTGTACAGAACAGCTGGAGCTTGATAAATATCAGTAATGTCCACTGAATGAAGATTCTCGACAAACACTGGGCGTTTAGGGCTCTGGGATCGTTTCTGACAACACTTGACCTCAAATTCTGGTTCAATTTTGATCAGTGAGAAAGCAATCGTTCCTCACTCAGGAACCATGCCCCAAGTCCACTGATAAAGATGGTCTTCAGGACGCTTCGCTGTACTTGGGCACGGATCGAATTAGATGTAATCAGATAAGCCAATCACACGTGGCGTCATCAACGCTGTCAGTCTTCTCTGAAATCTCCATGTGCAAGTAATACTCACTAATCTCATCCTCTGACCTACACAGCCAGAGCTGATATAGTAGAGGATGACACGCAAGAGCATTGCTCTTGGCATTTCTTTTAGAAAATTTCAATAATATTAAGCATAACACGAAGGTGCACATGCATACTAGGTGCATACTGCCACCTGCTGTACTGGAGGGTGAAAACATGCAAGTGTACCCAAGTTCAGAGAAAAATAATAAGGTGAACACTGACCAGTTGAGGAGTGAGGAAGGAACAGCAGTTGTTCCTGGCACGGTACAAATCAATTGTGCCTAGTGTGAAAACAGCCACCGTTATCTGGTCTCTCATCATGTGTTCAGTAAAATCTGTGAGAGTAAATTTTAGCCAGCAATTCTTCATTATTCAGGTTGACTGTGGTGGGTTTGATCACCAGCGAATGTTTTGGTTCTGAATCATATGACTGCACAACTTCTATAGTCAAACGACAGTAACCGCTACTTACAAGTAGTCGCATGGGTTTTAATTTGTCTGAAGGACTCTGTTGGAGCTCAATGAAGGCACGAATCATTACTGCAATTGATTATTAACTGTTTAACATTTTTTTTTAATTATCTACTCCACTTTAATCGTGGATGATTATACAGGGTTGAGCTTTGGTTTGATTTTATTATGTTTAGTTTTGTATTGAAAGAACAGTTTATAGTGGGACATCTGAGACATTTAACAACATAATCAATCAAAAACTATAGAAACATAAGTAAAGCTATGGACGCGCTGCTTCCGCCCACACAATACTCTTCACCCTGCAGAGCTTCTCTAGTTTTTACAAATTCTTATACACCATATTGGGTTTTAGTAAAGTACTGTTGGCTCATCCACACTGCTGCTTTCAGAACGACTGAACAAATTCACACGTTAAAAACATTCACACACACACACACACACAAAAAGAAAACCTTCTAATGATGAGGACACACAGACGCAGAGGGCCGAAAAGCTGCGAAAAGGCCACTTGTGCGGCCTTGTCTCCATTTTGGTCTTCTTTGAGCCATTAGCTTGCTCTGAATCCCTCCCTCACTCCATCTCTTCTCTCTCCTTTCAACTTTCTCACCCTCTCAGAATGCTCTGTCCACTCTCTCTTCAAACCCTCGCTTCTTTCCTTTATACCTGTCTTTCTTTTCTAAAATAAAAACACCCCTTCTTCTTCATCTCTCTGTCTCTCAAACACACTTTCAACTTCCTTTTTCTTCTTCTCCGTCTCCGTCTCTCTTGCTATCCAAGTGCTTCTTTGGGCTTTTAAGCCCCGTCTTGAGCTTTCTCACAGGTAGTCGATGCTCTAAATGTGCTCCATGGAAGAAAAGACGAGTGCCAAGACTCCATTCATCGCCGACTCCATTTAGCCGGAGTGTCCTAAAGAGCTCTCCAGTCTGAGACGCGAGCTTCTGCGCAAGGCTCCGGCATTGAGACTGGCTTCCTCTCTCTCTCTCTCTCTTTAGCTCTCTCTCTTTCTTGCTCTCTCTCTCTCTCTCTCTCTCTCCTGTTATTAAAGGAGGAAGACTTGGATGGAGAGATGAGAGGGAAATGGACTTTTATGCGTCCAGGCCGTCCTTTTGTTCCAGATAAGAAAGTTGTGCCGCTAATGGCTAAAGGGCTTTAAAGAAATAAGGTGGATCGTTTTAAAGATGTTGTGAGTAATGCAGAAAGTCGTACACTTCAAGAGAAATGTGTGTAGTCCACCGGTGTGTATTCCGGTAGCATAAACACTATTGGTTTGTAAGGCTGACTAACAATGCAGTAAAAAAAAATATGATACATCCAGATAACATTTGTGCAAAAAAAGAAAAAAGATGCAGGGGAATATAGTTATGTTTGTATTTAGTCACTTCATAACATGAGAGATGAATATCAAGATTATTCAGGCCTCAGTACACAAGCAGTAATAAGCATAAAGAGCCCTTAATATTGATTTTGTCATAATTTATTTATTTTACATTATGTTTTATGAAACATTAGCACAAATAACTTTTTGCTGCTGGAACAGGTTAGCTGTAAAGAAAGATTATTTGTCCCGTTGCCCGTGCCATAAATATTTTTTATAGTTTGTATGCAGCCACCAGTTATGTAAGGAATAAAACAATTCGTCTCATGAGGTTAATGTTACGATCTAGGAAGCATTTTTAATTCCTCAAATACAACATCAATTTGCCAACCATAAGCAATGATCATCAATTGCAGAACAATGACTCAAATATCTTTTCATTTCTTTATTATTATTACATTAGATATTGTGGAATGTCTGTGAAACACATGATGTACATCACAGCACCTATAAACAGGCATTTCCTCAACAGGAACATGTATATTTCTATATTTCTATACACACCGATCAGCCATGTGTCTTTTGACATCTTTGCATCAGAGCCATCAAGAACTTCTTTTCTGTGGGATCGGACCAGACGGACTAGCCTTCACTCCTCATGCGCGTCTGTGAATCCTGCGTGCTCATGAACCTGTCACCGGTTCACTGGTTTTCCTTCTTTGATCCACGTTTCCAAGACCTGCTGTTTTGGAGATGCACTGACCAAGACGTCCAGACATCCCAATGTATCGCTTTACACTTGATATTTTTTTCCTGCTTCCAACCTATAAACTTCAAGAACTATATCTGTTCACTTGCTGCCTAATATATCCCACCCTCTGACAAGGTCATATTGTAACCCTGTAAATGGGTTTAATCTTATGGACGATTCTGTGCTTTACGGCTACTTTACTTTCAGAACTGCAATTATTGACAATAAATGAACACCACCTTCTGACTAATCAGAATTTAACAGCATCATGGAATTAAGGGAATTCGCACATACTGTACATACTCACTCATTTTCTATACCGCTTTATCCTGTATTCAGGGTCATACGAGGCAGGGTACCAATCCATCGCAGGGCACACACACATACACTACGGACAATTTGGGAACGCCAGTCTTTGGACTGTGGGAGGAAACCGGAGAACCCGGAGGAAACCCACCAAGCACGAGGAGAACATGGAAACTCCATGCACACAGAGACGGGAATTGAACCCGGACCCTGGAGGTGCAAGGCGACAGTACTAACCACTACACCACCGTGCTGCCCACATACTAATTAATTTATTAATTTGTATGCACTGTGTTCAGTGTTTTAGACTATAAATTGTAAACCATGTTAATGCTGTAGTTATTGCAGAAGCGCGCATAGAGCTCACCTGCTCCTGTCTAAAGAAGACCATCATGGAGAAATCTGATAGCTCTTTGTATATATAAGTAATGTACATTTACTAGATTTTATAGCATTACGCTGCATTATAATGTACGGCTTAAAAGACAGGCACTTACTTAAGAAGCACATATTAACAACATCCTCCATCATGAATAGTGCCGAATACTGACACTAAAACCTGACTGACTTTTATCTATTCTCATACTCCATTGCATAAATATGGTCTTTCTTACCAGAAATATTACTTTATTTCTTTCCCCTATAACATTACCTAGATGGAAATTTCATGTTTCTAACCCAGTTTCGGTCGCATCTGCACCAGAGACTTGAAAGACTTTTACTATAATTTAATGGAGGATTAAAAAGACAGGAAACCGGAAAGTGAAGTTTTCTGTGCAGGTGTTTTTGTTCGCATAAAGTAGCTTTTAAATTGAGTAAAAAAACATAAAAAACACATTATTCCGAAGACCAAATGTTCTATTCAGATGATTGTCTCTCTCTCTCTCTGTCTCTCGCTCTGTCTCTCTCTACGCATGGCCCTCTCTCCCTTATTGCATCAGAGATATATATTGGGGCTTTGCTCATTGATCAGAAATGGCCTCGGCAAATAATGTTTCAAAACTTAAAAGCTAATGCACAAAAAAGCTTAAAAAAATCAATTTTTATCCCACTAAAGCCGTCCCTTATTGCAAAAAAACAGCCAAAATCAAAGGTAATATATACATTTTCCTGTGAAATCTTTATACTTTTCCCTCTTTTCACATAACCGAGTTGAAAAGAACGTCTTTCTGGCGAGAGCGCAAAGTTTGAAGTTTAGGAATATTAGATTTATGATGATGGAGCCATTAGGTTAAAGTATGAAGGGGGTGGAGGAGCTGCTGCTGGTGGTGGTGGTGGTGGTGGTGGTGGGGGGGGGGGACATCACATCCAAAAGCAATTAGAGTCGAATGAACACATCACGCCGGTGAAGTCATCCGGAAAAAAATAAGCATTTCAGATAAAAAAGAAAAAATGGGGATTTTGCTTTTTTTGCACAAAGCAAATCACACCAACATTTGTAGCTTCCGTCGTAGACGCAGCAACGCCCTTCAGCCCTGAATACTTTACTTTAAAGTGCAAATTTTATGAATTAAATATTCAGATCTGTGCTCTGATTGGTCAGAAAGTGTTGATTAATTCTCGATAACAGGAGCTCTGACGGAGGCGCAAGTATACTGTATATACGTAATACGTTAGCGTTTCCATGGCAACAGCTCGTTCACAGGGATGTCTTATCAACTCTAAGGGAGTAAAAATATTAAAGGCTGGTGACAGAATGACTGGACATTATTAAACATTAAATGTAATTATAAAATAAAACTAAAAAATTAATTGCTGTGTTATAGAAAAAAGATAAACTTCAGGCTTCAGGAAGTGGTGTTATGGGATAATCATCTGATTATTGTTATTGCTGGGCTACCATTAACTCCACGTTGATTCTTTTACAATAACAGCACAACATGGGCAGTGGGTTGAGGCACTGAGTTACTGACGAAAAGGTTGGTGGTTTGAGTGACAGCTCCACCAGGTTGCAATTGTTGGGCCCTTTAACAACCCGGGGCGACGAACCACGGCTGGCCCTGCACTCTGACCCCAGCTAGGCCGGGATATTGAAAGAATTTCACTGTGCAGTAATGTATATGTAACGAATAAAGGCCTAATTAACTAATTGAGTGTGTTTCGCTTGTGATCATTGGGGGAAAGTGATGTCATGGCTCGTTAGTTCTGTGCCGCTGGATCTCAAACTACACACTAAGCCCTGAAATATTTCAGCTTTCATGAGTACATTTCTATAAACAATGTAACAATGCAATGCAACTGTATAATCTGCAAAACTCAATAATAATAATAATAATAATAATCAAAATGCTTTTTTCGCCTCAGGATCCTTTTATACAGTATTTACCCTTGATGGCATACTGGTGTGTTATAAACATGGTGTGTGACAGTGTGTCTGCATGTGTGACGCATTGGTGGGGTTAGTTTCCACAAAAAACACCCGGTGCATGTGTGTGTGACGAAGTGCACCGATCGATTGGTCTTGCCGTCAGCAAGGCCAGAGGCAGCCACAGATCTGACCTTGTGATCCAATTTTCTGGACCTGCTGACACCTTCTATGTGTGTGTGTGTGTGTGTGTGTGTGTGTGTCAGTTTGTCTATGCGTAAACAGATTTACGTGTGCATGTGCATGTACAGTATGTAAACCTTATACACAGTATGTGAGCACATACCCACACACACACACACACACACACACACATGTCCTGTAAGTGACATTTTTATTAAGTAAGACATTCAGACTTTGTTTTTTTGTTTTTTTTTGCTGAGTGTTGCCAATATGACCTTAAAACTGAAAGCCTAGAACTAGATTTCTAGCTGTGCTGAGGGCAGGGTCGGGCTTTTTCTTCTATAAATGATGACAAATAAGGAAAACAATTAAATCAGAGCTTTATACTACACCATGCTTAGGCTGAGTGTCATTTTATGTTTGACTGTTACCGTTTTGTTTAGACAAAAGTCTCCAGGTTTAGAGTTTAATTCCATGTTGAGTTTAAATATTAATACAGTATTAACAATAGTTAATACTTTTGAACACATTTGTTTGAAAAAAAATTTTTTTGCAAAAATTCTGATTTCCTTACAATCACAAAATTTACTGTGATGTAACTTAAATGGGATGTATTTTGCAAAATTCCTGTTTACATTCCATATGCTTTTGGTCATTTTTCCATTTTTTTTTTTACCTTAAACAAGCCAATTATATTTTCCCCCAGTTGTGACCTCATATAAGAAAAGTCCCCTCCCCCGAATGGTTGCTCATCTCTGCTGTCCTCTTACAGGGGCGTGGTCCAACAGTACTACATTTACACTGGAACGCCGCATCTAGAGGAGGAGTGGAATAAAAGGAGACAGAGGTACAGTATGAAAAATGTGCACTATATGAGGGGTATTTCAGCTGTAGCATTCACACACACACACACACACACACACACACACACACACACACACACACACACACACACACTGTGGGAGCTCTGAGACCTGTGTTATGTTGTTAAAGGAAAGTAAAATATGGGACCTTGTGGTAGGATGATCGATACAAGGTTACCGGCCGTGAAGAGAAATGGCAAAGACTCCAACAGTGTCCAAGAAGGAATGTTTTACTGTGTCACAGGTTTTCCAAAAAGGTTTACAAATACCAAAGTCCATCGAATACAGGTAGCCAAAAGGAGAAAAAAAAAACAACAACTAACAAATGAAACCATTTATATTCCGAGTCAACAAGTAAGAAATGATCAGATTCGGTTGGCTACTGGTCCACAGCCAGACACACTTTTTCTCCCAAACAGTTCTTTGTTCCCCCCTAACCTTCAAACTCCGCCTTCATTTTCAAATTGGCCAATGGTAACCCTTCATTAGTTACTAAATGAGCCTTTTACATACATAAAGTATTTTAAACAACCTTCACCTTTGGTATTGGTAATCCAATATTTACACGTTGATGAATTTTAAGCCTAAACTTCCTTAATAGCCCAAAGCCACCCCTTCAGGAGGACATATATTTGACTTCCCTCCCACTAGTCAACTCCAGGAACCGGTAAGACAAAGAAACAGATATTAGCATACAAACATTGTTAGTCCAACTTATAACAATCAACATGAAATGTGCACCTTTCATGTGAGTGTTTCTTAAGCAGAATCAACAAGAAAAATAAAAGTCTTTCAAAACAAAAGTCTTTGTTCTCCTTCAGTATAAGATTGTTGAAGTGCTACTTCACATTTCTCCCTTTCACCCCCTCTGGATGGCTTGAGTTACTGTAGGCAAACGAGATAAATAATCAGCAATGAAATTCTTTTTATCTGGACAATACTCAATGGTAAATGCATAAGGCTGCAGAGTCAGGCAGCAGCGCAGTATCCTTGAGTTCCCAGTCTGCATAGTTTGCATCCATTTCAGTGCACGATGATGAGTTCGTAGTGTGAACTCACGCCCGAGCAGGTAGTAACGCAAAGAGTCCACCGCCCACTTAATGGCCAGTTCTCAATAGTGGAGTACCTCTGCTCTCTTTCGAAGAGTTTTCTACTCAAAAACAGCACCGGTTTCTCCTCTGAAGCCTCTCCTTGAGCTAGTATGGCTCCCAGTCCAACATCTCTTAGAGAAATCAGGGCTCTGCAACACAGAGGTTCTTGACATAATACTGTAGATTCTTCAAAGATTTAAAGGCTTCTTGACATTCATTAGTCCAACAAAATTTAGCAGGATTCTTCTTGGTACAATTGGTCAAAGGGGTAGCTAACGTTGCAAAATGGGGAATGAACCGTCGATACCAGCCAATCAAACCAAGAAAAGATCTCACCTGAGTTTTTCCACTTGTGGTCTGACCTGTCCACGTCCTAGCAAGTACCCCAAATACCGCACCTCCACCTGGGCCCAGGAACATTTGTTGGTGTTGATAGTAAGCCCAGCTTCCTGAAGTCTGTTGAGACTATCAGCAAGGTGCTGTAGATGTTCTTGCCAGGATCCGCTGTAAATAACTAACTAAAAATATGTATTATTCAGTGTAAGTGCACATCAACCAAATGAGCTGAATCCAAACATAAGCAACTCATAAAAACCTGTCAGGGATAAAAATCTCTCAGGTTCAAATCAACAGACAAAATAATATGTTTATGGAATATGTTAATTAATAAAATCTGTACCAAGTGTGTGTGTGTGTGTGTGTGTGTGTGTGTTATAAGGGAAACCCTGGCTGTCTGAGGACGCCTGGTATAAAGAGTATAAACAGTGTAAAAGCTCTGTCCCGAAGATAATAATGACGAAATATTCAGACAGAAATCAGAGCTGCATCTCCAGGTTTAGAGTTTAATTCGAGGTCAGTGTGGTGTGTGAGTCGGTCAGTAAGACGACCTGACATCAAAAACTGTCTCCTGTTTATCAGCAGCACGACACAGCACAACAACATGCACAAAAAACGACTTTAGGGAAACTTTGGTGCAACAACCACAACTTTGTCCTGTCAGAAATTTTACATAGAAACTTATTTGTAAATTAAATATTAACTCTTTACATAATTGTTTTGTCCTGCGCATCCCATGGTGCTCATTGGATTGGGATCTGGTGAGGTTGTCGGACCAGTGCATGGTGGGCCGTGATAAACTGGGAGTTCTGGTGACTTTCTATTTTTGCAAGGTCTTTTTATTTGGTGCTTTGTGCTGCACTGATCCTGTCACCTGCTTAGTGGCATATAACTGATAATCAATGTTAATGTGATGGCTGATATTACATATATTTTAATAATTTTATACTTCTGTACTTCTCACTCTTTATATTTTTAGAGTTTATTTAATAAATTATTCATTCTTTCATCTTCTGCCACAGGAGACTTAGGGCAAAAGGTGGGGTACATTCTGGAAAGGGTGCCAATCCAACACAGGACACACACACACACACACACACACACACACACGCTGTTAGTTTATACAGACAATTTGTATGAGTAAGTAAGATATACCTTCAGTGCCGGCCCGACCAACAGGCAATACAATGGGTCGCCTTTGGTCCCGCCTTATAACAAGGACCCCGCGAATGTTATTAAAAGAATTTCCTTCTCATCACAATAGAACATCAATACATAAACATGTCATTATACTCACATCGCAACACATGGACCCATTAAACATGATATAATTCACAAGAATGGTGAGTAAAAGAAATTACGCAGACGCTGAATCACCAGTTTTCATGATCTCGCCTCGGGCCTCACAACCCCACAGGCTGCCACTGTATACTTTTATTCATCCCACAATGTGGAAAATTCTTTGTTACAGCAGCAAAGAAAGATATAAAGTAGGGACAATAAAGTGTACATACAAAAGAAACAAGAAAAAAAATTCAATAGTTACACTTCCAAAAGAATTGCACGAGTTATGTAATATTGCACAGTTTAAAATGATGTTCTTGCCCAGTCGCTATTGCACAGAAATGTAAGATATTGTAAAATTCAAGATATTGCACAATAGTGTGCAATGTGGAGACTGGTTCACTGGGAACAGCTCTGGTTGTACAGTCTAATAGCAGCAGGGAGAAAAGACCTTCAATATCACTTTTCCAGACAAGAGATAACACCAATTAGTCTAATCTGCATGTCTTTGGACTGTGGGAGGAAATAAACCCACCAAGGAAACCCACCCAGCACGGGGAGAACATGCAAACTCCATGCACAGACCCCGAGGCAGGAATCCAACCTGGACCCATTACATCAGGTTCGATTATAAATGATTTCCTGAGGAATTTATAAATTTATAAATTATGTAAAATTATATAAATTTATAAATTATGTAAAATTATATAAATTTATAAATTATGTAAAATTATATAAATTTATAAATTATGTAAAATTATATAAATTTATAAATTATGTCCTGAGGAATTAAAATATCTATTTTGATTTGTTTTCTAGTTTATTTTGTACATTTTCCAGTTCACATAATATCTTATTGCAAATTCTAAAAATCTTTGCCTTAATTGCATTTTTAGTGCAAAATTTGAATTTGCAGTGTAATTCTAGTCACTGTATATTTTTACAGTTACAGACAGTCAAGCATAAGTATAAGCATTTCACTGCATGTCGTTACTGTGTGTGTTTGTTTATGTGACAAATGAAAATTATACCTCTACATGATGAACATGACGAAAACTGAAGCAAGAAAGTATTTCACTTTGTTACCTTTTCCATATTAACACAGAAACCATCCCAGTGAGATCCAGACGTCTGGCCAGTGCTCATGTCAGTGTTACGTGCTTGTGTGTTTGTCTCAAGTTTATACAGCATTTCGTACTAAAGAAAAGAAAACCACTTACAATATGCCACAAGTCACCTCTTTACTCTAAGCCTGTATTTCCTCAACAAAAAAAACTTCACAGACACCATTTTATATAAAAATAGAAGAAGAAAAAAACAGTGTCTTCGAGTTTATATCTGTGTGTGGTGTAAAGCTGGATAGTCTTATGGGAATATACAGTATATATATTTATATAAAACACAGCTGGAGAGTTTGGTGTGAAAAAAACAACACTTCCTGTTTTCATTTGCCAAAAAGAATTTGGAGCAAAAAGTATCCTCTAAAGAATGGTGTGTTTGACTGGTGCATGCTTTTTGATGCTATCTTGATGATCTTCAGCAGAACATGTACACGTTTGATGGACAGAGAACAATTTCTCCCGATTTTTTTGGGGGGGGAGAATCGAGATGGGAATTGAGCGATCGTGAAACCGAGTGATAGAAAGAGCTGATCTCTGGAGGTGAACTAGATTCCGGCCTGCTCCGATCAGAGGGGGAAAATGGAGGAGAGCGGAGGAGAGGAACCAAGGAACGGAGGAGAACTCGGGAGAAAAATCTATGCAGCGAGGCAAGGCAGAGCGCGCCGAGTCTGCACGGGCAGACGGCAATCGATAAATCAATAGCAAACGCTGGTTGGCTGCGGAACGAGTGCGAGAAGGAGGGAGGCAGCCTGTCTGAAGACGGATGGATGGAGAGATAGCAGTCAGTGCCGGGACCAGAGGTGAGCCATGCCTTCAGCTGAGATGGAGAGAAGGAGGGAGGGAGATGCCATGAACCTGGGTTTATGATGGAGTGAACGGTGTCCTGAATGAAGCCTGAATGAAACCATCCTCCATTTCTTTCTCTTTCTTTTCTCACTTGTTTTTTTTACTTCTTTTTACTAAAGCAGACACATATGCCATATTCACTCAACATATTTTTTCCACCTCTCCGTGTTAAACACCTCCTTAAACAATTACAGCAATTTTTAACTAACATTTACACTCAACAGTTTGGGTCTAAAATAAAACAATGATAGACAGCATAATAATAATGAGACAGAAACTTTAATTCAGTCCATCTCGTCTCCGTTTTCTTCCTTTTGTTCACTCAGCCCTTTTCTCAGGATGTTGTCTCGCCTGGCGCCCCTGTCTCTCTCTCTCGCTCTCTCTCTCCCGCTGGCACCGCCTGGCACCGTGGCCCCTCTAAATCCCCCTCCTGCTGCCCCCATCGATCCGCTACTGTTCTGGGAACAGCTGGCGCTTTTTCCCTCCTCCTCGAGCTGAACAAGGCCAATAAATTAGCGAACATGTCTGATTTCATTTCTTTCTCTCTCTCTGCCTGTCTCTCCTGCTCTCTCTCTCCGTATGTGTCTCTCTGTCTATCGCTGTATCACTGTTTGCCTCACCTTAAACTCTCTCCGTCTCTCTCCCTCCATGTGTCTCTCTGTCTTTACCCCGCTGTTTCTCTGTCTCCGTCTCTCCTACATCTCTCCTGTCTCTCCTTCCATGTGTGTATCTCTGCCTGTCCCCGCCATCTGTCTCTCTGTCCCCGCTGTTTCTCTGTCTCCGTCTCTCCTACATCTCTCCTGTCTCTCCTTCCATGTGTGTATCTCTGCCTGTCCCC
>JAQMYJ010000038.1:1857041-1873856 GCA_030014305.1 Clarias laeviceps
TATAAGAGCATTTGATATCAATATGAGAGCATTTTACCTCAATATAAGAGCATTTGATATCAATATGAGAGCATTTTGCCTCAATATAAGAGCATTTGATATCAATATGAGAGCATTTTACCTCAATATAAAAGCATATGATATCATTGTGAGATGATTTTATGTCAATGATTGAACATTTCATATCAACATGCGAGCTTTTTTATATCAATATTAGAGGATTTTACATCAATATGATAGCATTTTATCAATGTTAAAGCATTTCATAGGAAATCTGAGAGCATTAAATGTTATTGTAAGAACATTGTATATTGATCTAAAAGCATTTTAAATTAGTGTTACATTACATTTTACAACTGAACAATTGAGGGCCTTTCTCAAGGAGGAGCATAGTGGTGCTGGGGTTTGAACCTGTGACCTTCCAATCAGTAGTTCAATGCCTTAACCACAGAGTTACTTCTGAACTATGTAGAAAGCCCTTTATATACTGTAACTGTGAGTTTATTAGGATTAGTGAGAGAAAACATTCCTGGATGTTAAATCATGGGAAATTTTAAATGACCTTAGTTGCAGTATGTGTAAATAAAATGCCTTTTGTGTGAAAGTGAAAAAGCATACATGAAGACACTGTGTATCAAAGTAAGGATTTTTTGTTTTTTTTGGAATTCGGAAGCATTTCATTAATCAATATGAGAACATTTTGTTAAACATTAAACATTTTGTGTGAATGAGAAAACACTTTATATAAATCAGAAAATTTACTGCGAACATGAGCATTTTTCTATAAAATCATTTTATACCAAATATTAGAGCAGTTTCAGAAACGTGAGAATGTTTTATATTAAAGCTAGAACTCCTTTATTTAATGTGTCCCTCTTTTCTGTAAATATGAGAGCATTCTGTGCAAAAATGAAAGCATTTCATAAGAATAAGATAATTTTACTTTTAGTATAAAACTTTTTTCCTATCAATGTGAGAGCATTTTATACTAATATGTAAACATTTTATACATATATCAAAGAGAAACTATTGTCCGTAACCTTTTAGTCTGAAAACACATTTTTTTATGAATGCTACAGCATTTTATACAAGTAACAAGCAATTATTTTAAATTAAGGTAAAAAACATTTTATATCAATGTTAAGGCATGATATGGACATGCGAAAGCTTTTTATATTATGTGAGAGTATGTTGCGTGAATGTGAGTTAGAGTACGTATATGCACGTGTGTTTGTAACAGTCCGTGTACAGTACATGCTCTGTGTTGGAGTGTAAACGTATACAGCATAGAATCTGCTTGCGTGTTTGGTTGCATGTAAGTGAGCATGGTGCGAGTGTAAGGACATGTTTGCATGTGTGCGCGTGTGTGTGTGTGTGTGTGTGTGTGTGTGTGTGCTTGTGTATTGGTGATATAGAGCCAGATGTGGGCACCACATGAGATCCTGAGTGCAACGGCTTTAGCTGGGCTCCCCAGAGATTCTCCAGCTTGGGTTACACACACACACGTGTGCACACTCACGTGCGTGCACACACATTTCTGTCAGCATCTATGTGAAATCTACACATATTCTCACAACCATAATTATTATTATTATTATTATTATTATTATTATTATTATTATTATACTATATGTTGGTCTTCTTGGTTATAATATATAACAACTAATATTTATATTACTTTATTTGGTTATGACAGAAATTCACAAACATTTATGATGGATTTCAATCAGTCTTATTTATTCACCACTTTTGATCTGATTCCAGGTCTCATGCTGATTTAAGATCACGAGTCCTGTTTTTTGCTACAAAGCTACAGAGTCAGTGGAGTTATATTTAGATATATTTATATCTCTGGTTCTCAGTCGGTTTCTCGTCCCTGTGGTCAGTGTCTCCCGTAAACGCAGTCCCTCTGAAACATGAGCCCCTTCTGACTCTTCCTTCTGTCAGGCTTTAAAGGAACCATTCTCAAGTTGCTGTAAAATGATTTCAGCCTGATTTGTGCTGCCAT
This sequence comes from Clarias laeviceps, assembly GCA_030014305.1. Classification (NCBI taxonomy): domain Eukaryota; kingdom Metazoa; phylum Chordata; class Actinopteri; order Siluriformes; family Clariidae; genus Clarias; species Clarias laeviceps. The sequence continues at coordinate 1,859,050 of JAQMYJ010000038.1, forward strand.
AAAAAAAAAAAAAAAAACTCCTACAGCACTAAATAATAAGTTTGATCTTCATTAAGTTACTGTATGTATGTAACATACAGATGGATCTGAATTAGAAGGCAAAAACATTATCAATTGCTCTGTGACCAAACACCGTTCTAGAAGGACAATAATCAGAGTGTGAGCTTTGACATATAGCTTGTCTATGCAGCTCTATTCAAGAAAAGGCTAATGCAGGCTCAAAGAAATTGTTACAAGTCACAAGATGATGTCACAGAATAATTTGCAGATTCGCACAAAACATCATTAGCATATTGGAAGGTGTTACATTAAGGAGAAAAAAACGTCAGATTAAAACTGAAACTTCAGATTAAAACAAAGAATTAATCACAGTGGATTTTTTTTATTGGGAATAATGGTGATCTACAATTATAGACTGGGAACAATGGTGATTAGTGATGAGTCTCTGGGAGAAATGGTGAAGAATGATTGGATACTGAGAACGAAGGTAATTGGTTGAATAGACATGGTGAACATGGTGAACAAACAGAATGGTGATTAGTGATTAGACACTAGGAGCAATTGGGACTGGTGATTAGACACTGGGAAGAATGGTGATTAGTAAACAGACACTGAGAACAATCATGATTGGTGAATAGACACTAGGAACAAAAGTGATATGTGATTAGACACTGGAAACAATGGTGACTGTTGATTAGAGACTGGGAACAATGGTGATCAGCTGATTCAGGGGAATCCAGGTTGTTTTGCTGGGAAACGTAAGTGAGCTGTCCTCTTTATTAATTGTTTATTGTCATCATTTTATACATTTCATCCAAAATATAGTTTTAAAACAAACAAAAACAAACATGCCCTTTAAATCTGGTGCACTTTGAGTCACTGTTATTTTGTCACTCTTACTTGATTTAATTACATTTCTGTTTGTCCACTCCTCAGTGTTGTGAAGATCTTTAATCAAAGAAAGAGAGAGAGAGAGAGAGAGAGAAAGAGAGAGAGAGAGAGAGAGAGAGAGAGAGAGAAGGGTGTACAAGCTGAAACTGTGGTCAAGCGGGCCGGCTGTCGATTGCCGACTCAATTTATGCCCTGAATAGTGGCAAGTGGGCCAATCTCATCTCCATTAGGTAAGTCGTGACTCCACAGAGCTGTTTAAAGGCGTTGTCAATAGTCATTGTGCAATTAAGTGGCTGTATTGATAGTCTATTAAATTACCCTTCTAAAGGACGGCTTATAAACTACAGCCCTTAATGATGCTGAAGAAGATTAGTGTAGCCGTGAATGCACAACGAGAAAAAAAAAGGAAAGGAGTTACATGGTGCAAAGAGATCAGAAAATGAATATTCATTAAACGTAAAAAAAAAAAACAACATTTTGAATTTGATGTTAGAAAGACATTCATCTCTTTAACAATTCATAATCGTATGTCGATTTTATTATAAATCACATATATATTTCATGAGCAAAGACAGTCATTAATGTTTAATAAACAGTATAAATTGCTGCAGTGTGCTGCATTTCCAATCCATCTTATAATGATGAATGCTAAATACCGGGAATCATGGTCAGGTTCAGATCATGTCCTTGGTCTCTTGCCCTTGGCCTCCTTCATTGTATTTCTACACCAATCAGCCGTGACATCATGGCCACCCGCCTTATATTGAGTAGGTCCCTGTTTGGCCACCAAAACTTTGATGTACTTTGTGTTCTGACTCCTTTAGCGTTAACCTTTTCATTGGTTTAAGCTGCAGTAACTCTTGTATTGGATTGACTCCCCATGTGCATCAATGAGCTTTGGCCGTCCACGACCCCATCACCGGTTCAATGGTTCTCCTTCCTTGGATCAGTTTTGGTATGTCCTGACCACTGCAGCCTGGGAACATCCCACAAGAGCTGCAGTTTTGGACTTGCTCTGACCTGGTCATCCGGCCATCACAATCTGGCCCTTGTCAAAATCATTCAGATTCTTACAACTGCCCATTTTTTCTGCTTCTAACACGTCAACTTCATTGACAAAATGTTCACTTGATGCCTAATACTGTATATCCCACTCAATTCCAGGTGCCACTGTAACGAGATTTTATAACTGTAGTGACTGTGACAAGGGCCAAATTTTCCGGACCTAACAAAAGTGCTTCAAGGAAAGAAAACTGGAAGGAAGACAGATGATGGGTCATGGGTGGCCAAGGCTCGCTGAGTCGCATGGAGAGTGAAGGCTAGCCCGGGTAGAGGGGAAGTTCTGATATGCTCTATTCATCAAAATCTTTGCAAATAACTATAAAGCATTTTTATCAATTGTAATTGTTTAATACTTCATTACTTAAATCTTCATAAACTCGACTTTTCCATATAGCCAATCATTATGATAATAGTGACTTTTCTAACGTTGTTTACATTCTCATCCGTTATCTGCACACTGTATCATCAAGACTTCTGTTCACAATACAGGCTTTACTGCAGACTTCAGATTTCTGCCTCAGATTGGATTTATCTTAATGTTTCATATTCATAACTGTATCACAAATACCAAAAAAAGCACACACAAATGCACACCCTAAAGGTCCTCTGGAGGTCGTGTAACATCTCGTCAGCTGCATATGATCATGTCAGGACGGTGAAAAAGAAGCTGATGAACTTTCCCCTGTGACACGTGCATGGGCATGATGTGGAGGGATGTGCACGTGATTACTGGACACATTGCAGCATATTTGTTTTGAGTACCACTCACGTAAATCACCAACCTTCCTACAGTAAGTGACTAAAAAAAAAGCAAATGAATGAACTCAATACAAGATTCATAACTTGAGAATTCAGAAAATAACAACCTGGAGAACACGACGGGGAACATTCATCTGAAGCTTAGCGACTAAAAGACTCTAAATGTTGTTTTTAAACTTTCGGCTGTTCCATCGAGAGGTCACCGCAGCGGATCAGTGGACAACTTGGCACAGGTTTTTACGCCGGATGGCCTTCCTGACGCCCCGTTATTGGGACTTGGGATCGGCACTGCATCCGGTGGCTGTGGTTTGGGCATTGGGTGGGAATTAAACCTGGCTCTTACAAATAGTGACACAAATTAAGAGGAAATGAAATACAGGTGAATGAGATAAGAAGGGCAACAGTGTGTGACATGGTCATGTGATCTGTCTGTAGTTTTCAAGTCTGATGGGAGACAAACCTGATAATATTCAATTTATTGTTATTTATTATTTATTATATATATATTATTTATTTAGCGCTTATTTTAATTCACAAAAAAATGACTTCTTATTGTTTTTTTTATGTGGATTTTATATTATTTTTATTTTCTTACTATTATTTATGATTTATAATCTGTTTATTGTGTCTGCAGCTATTTTATTTTAAAAAATCGTTGCAGACAAATTTTTAAAAGTGCTTTATAAATAAATTTGTCTGTTTTGAACTACTACTAATAATCATAATAATGATAATATAACATGATTATTCAATTCCATTCAAATTTATTTGTATAGCACTTTTAACAATTATCATTGTCACAAAGCAGCTTTACACAATCAACAGAATTATAAAAGTGATTATATTTAATATATTTATATAACATAAACATAGACTAAATAATAATAATAACAATAATAACAATAATAATATTTATTATTATTATTATTATTATTATTATAGTAATAATAATAATAATAATAATAATAATAATAATAATAATAATAAAATGTATTATTATTATTATTATTATTTGTAAGACATTATCTTTGGAAGCTTGGTGATCATATTGTCCATAATATTATCACTCAGAATCCATTAAAAAAGAAATAAAACTGTATCCGGACCTGGACTCCACGCACTGTGTAATGGCTTGCTTTATGTAATGATTCCCCTTTGACATAACTACACACCACTTATGTGTTTTTAACTGAAAAGGAACATGTGAAATGATCAAAACTGAGATCTCAGTAGCCATTTGAGGGAACACAGCCTTATTACCCGTCTAAACACACACACACTCTCTCACACACACACACACACACATATGCTCAGTGCACTCAGACGTTCGGACACGTCTCCTGTCCATCGACCGACTCGATCCTCTATCGCCATGATGGTAGGACCCCTGTCGCCACGGAGACAGCTAGACAACCCCACCCCAGCCCTGTGTCATCTCGCTGTTTACAGTGCTGCTTGACCTGACGCCTGTCACAAGGCTGCGGGGTCAAAGGTCACTTGCCGATCTCGCCGCTCGTCTACAGATGGCTGAGTATTTCCGGATTTATCGCTGAAAAGCAGAGCCCTTTTCTTAAAGGTCACTTCTTTAAAAGCTACTCCGATCAATAAGACTCTTCCTGGAGGTGTATGTGTGTGTGTGTGAGTGGAGGAGTGTGTTGATGCGTCCCAAAGTCTAGGCTGCAGCCTTGATAGGCGTCTCCTTGGTAGCACCGTACTTCAAGTCTTTACAGAAAAATATGTGCATGAAAAACTTAAACTTCTTTTAATAATTTAGATTGAAACATTTATCCTTACGTTAAGCCGCGTGGAAACGTGTTGCTGGCCAGACTGAATACTGAATTCTGAATTCGGAGAGATTTACAAATAAAAACTGTTCTCCATGCTCATGTTTGTGTATATACTTGAATGTCAATCGAATATACTGTAAATGACCAAATCCATTAACATTTATCCAGGCCCCTAAAACGCTATAAAAGGAAAAACTCACCAACGGCTGAAATAAATAAAAGCTAAATTTACAAAATGCAAACTAAATGACTAAAGAATTTCTTTTAACCTGCAGCCACTGCAGAGCATCAGCTTTTATAGGGCGCCATTACTTTTGCCATAATTGAATAGCTTCACCTGAGATTATTTATGGATGTATTTTGGAAATTCTTTTTTTCATACAATAATTGATGAATGATTGAATATATAGATCCACATATACAGTCTTGCCCAGAATTATTGGCACCCTTCATGAAATGTGGGAAATTAATCTAGAAATGACATCCATACAAGTGAGCTCAAGCGTGAGGCGTACAGGAGCATTGGATAATATACTACAAATAATCTTTTCATATTTGTACATTTATTACTATTTTCTTTTTTGCAAAACACTTTTCAAATGTATTGACACTCTTAAAGTTATTATTCATGATTTATAATTATTATAATAAGAATTTATTATTATTTTAAGATTACAAACACCCATACTGCAGACCTCTTAGTGTATCAGATTTATACCTTAGTTTACCTCGGAAAATAATAATAATAATAATAATAAAATAAGCATGTTTGCTTGTTTTCTTTATAATTAATTATGGATATGAATCATTTTTGGAAATATATATTTTTTGAACAAAAATATGAGTTCCTAACAATAATTTTCTGCAAGAATAAAATATTAAGAATGATTATTATTTTTTAAAGGGTGCCAATATTTTATTATTACTAATATTATTATTTTTGAAGTATATTTGGTTCTGTTTTTTGTTTAGAATAAAAAATAAATCATCAGAATCCCCATTTGTCAGTAGTATAGTGAGCACTAGATAACCAGCTGTGTGTGTGTGTGTGTGTGTGTGTCTGTGTCTGTGTGTGTGTGTGTGTGTTAAACTCTCTAAAATGTTATGCAACTGGGTCTTCGTCATCTCCGGCACACAAAAGGAGCAGACAGCAGCAGTGACAGTGTGTATTTTACTGTGCAGATGCTCTGTCAGCTTTAGCATTAGCATTAGCATGAGAATGGCACCCTTAATGAGCTCTGTCAGCATTAGCATTAGCATAGCAGCTTCAGTTTTCCTGAAATCCTCAGTGACATGCACGAAGGTAGCCTCAGTAACTCAATTACTTTCTCTCTCTCTCTCTCTCTCTCTCTCTCTCTCTCTCTCTCTCCCTTTCTCTTTATCCCTCGCTCTGATGATGTCATTTGGGGAATTCTGTCCAAACGGCCCTGGTTCTTGGAGGCCATTCCACTTTGGACTTTATTTAATTGTCTTGCAAATGTGCCCAGTTTTTTCCCCCCTTAAATCTCTTTACCTTTAACGTATTTATGGAGAAAAAACCCCCCAGAATTCAGGTTAAGTGAATGTAAAAATTGATGTCAGGACATTGCGGTTTGAACGCACCAGATTTTGAAAAAGGATTTAAAAAATATCAGCGTCAGATAAATCGACTGGATGCATGGCTGCTCTGCTTCAGGACAGATCCACAATAACCTAATAACTTTTTCCTGCACTGCGTTATGATTCATATGTTCTACGCAAAATGACTGCGAGAAGGCCGGCATGCGTCTCAATAAAGCACGTGTTCATTGACTATCTGTTTTAATCAGAGCGCTTTGGTTTCAATTCCCAGCCTATTGTGCGTCAGGGATGAAGGAGCGACGGCTCCGGCGGCTCGGAGTTCAGACGCAGTTCAGAAGAGAGACTGCGATCGATACGATTCAATTCAGGCTTCACTGAATCACTTTCGCTTTAAGTCAATCACGCGTGGAGTAACTGATTCGTCTGAATCGTTTTCTTTTTGGACTGCCTGCTGTGATGAAGCCATGTGACTGGTATCGTCGTGAAGGTCGTTTTTTTTTTCTTTCTACAACAGCAAGTCCTGAGGTGTTTTATTTCTCTTGCACCACAACTGGTTTCACTATAATAATTTGTACCTAGAGCTGTCATGTGCGAGGTGAAAAGACTGGGCTCAAAACCCAGCCAAGCTCCTAAACCCAGCCAGTAGAGATAAAAATTAGAGGCTTGTAACAGGAAGAATTCTTCTTACATTTAGGCATTTGGCAGATGCTCTTATCCAGTGCGACTTACATTTTTTATCTCATTACACATCTGAGCAGTTGAGGGTTAAGGGCCTTGCTCAAGGGCCCAACAGTGGCAATTTGGTGGTTGTGAACCTGTGATCTTCCAAACCGTAGTCCAGTGCCTTAACCACTGATCTACCCCTGACCCGTCTTCTTTTTAATATTGTTTTTATTTAGTTCTGTTTTAGATTACTGGCCATAGTTTTGGATTATTAAATTTAACTTTTGATTACTGAATTTTGCTTTGGATTGTGGGATTTTGTTTACAATTATTGGATAGTTCTTGAGATTATTGGATGTTTTGGGGGATTATTACATTCTGTTTTGGATTATTGCTGTGTTGGGGGATTATTTATTTTTGGTTTGATATTATTAGATTATTATTGTTTCTTTTTTTAAATTATTGGATTCTGTTTGCGATTATTGGATTTTGTTTGGGATTATTTGATTTAGTTTGGCATCATTAGATTATTATTATTATTATTTCTTCTTTTTGAATTATTGGATTTAGTTTTTTTGATTGTTGAATTTTGCTTTGGTTTATTGGATTTACTTTGGGGTTATTGCATGATGTATTGGATCTTGTTTTTGATTACTTGATTTTATTTTGCATTTGCGGGGTGGGGGTGGGTGGGGGGGGTTTCCATGACTTATTCTTTATTTTGGATTGTTGAATTTAGCTTGGATTACTGGAATTTATTTTAGACTGTTTGTGGTTACTGGGTTTTGGTTTGGATTACAAAATTTTGGCTTGTGGATTATTTGGCTTTATTTGTGTCAGGTTATTAGATTTTGTCCTACAGTTTCAGAACATTCTTTTCCCTTTTTCAAAATTTTATACTGTATCTGTATTTTTGATTCTTACTTTTATGGTTAAAATTTCTTTTCTATTTGACTTAGGGTTAGGGTTAGGGTTAGGGTTAGGGTTAGCTTCGTGTTGTGACAGTCACCACATCTCAGACAGTGGTGTTGTCAGAGTCCCAGCTCATGCGTTTTAGAGACTGCATTGAGGAATATGGCGCTGGTTTGTAAAATAAAACCAAATACATGAAGAAAAAAAGGACAGAGGTGGGTTAGTGTCTGCTGCCGTGGTGGAGAGCTCTGGGTTTCCTCAGGGCTCTAATGAGAGCAGTGTTGTGTGAGTATCAGGTTAGAATCGAATACACACAAGTCTATACTTATTACATTTCTGCATATTATCCATTATTCTGAATGGACATGTATAATATCATACTGTAATGTAATATCAGTAACTTTAATATGGTACTTCTGATGAACTTTAAAGTGTTATGTATGGAGTAAAACATTGTGTGTGTCGTGCTCTTAAAGGAAAACAACAATACTGTTAGTGTCACTGGTACCATCTTCCTCGAACACCATGCGGTTTGAAGTGGAATTAAACCAGTTCATGATAATGTTTTATAAATAATTAATTTGTGAGCTTCAATGAATCAGTTTATGCTTCTATGAATCTGGTTCAGTGTCTTTTGATTCATGTGATTCACTGGTCCATTGTTTCAGGCTTCCAAGCATTTTGTGTCCTTAATGTAGATACAACCTTCTGTGTTGTGCATTTATAGTAAAACAATCAATTACAGTCTGATAAAGCAGTGGCTCTGGTTCTACCATGGAAAATTAAAATGAAATAAAATGAAATTAAATGAAATAAGGCAGCTTGTCCTTCAGTGTTTTATTCCTCTTAGGCTAAAATTACAGAGGAATAAATCAATTGATTGCAGGTCAATCAGTTGATCATACATTTTTACATTCATAGTGATATCTGCACACATCCCTCTGTATAATAATAATAAAAATAAAACTTATTATGACCAAGAAACTGCAAAGCATGAACTCTTCTACACTGAAGAAATAAGAAAGTACTGACACTGGAGACTCATTCCATAAATGTTATATAAACATCTCCTAAGTCCCAGTAAACGATCAGTTACCGTAGTAACCAGAGGCGAGAAAGCCTTAATAAACAAGAGCCCTGATATAAACCTGTGATTTGAACGTGAACTACTGCCAGAAAATGAATCAATCCCTTTCTGACCAATCAGAATCCAGACTGCTAACTAGTGAATGAATCTGCATCGATGAGTACATTATGGGTTATAAAAAGTCTCATGACACTGTCTCGAGTTGTAATGTACCCTGTTACCCCTTACGCTTGGGCAGATCATCATGACCTGAGATATCTTCTTCAGGAAAACGTTTCACGATTTCCCATCGAAATCTCAGCATCCTGCTGCAGCTAAGGAAAGAAATAATATTGGAAAAGAGGGATAAAGGATCAGAATAATCAGCTACCAAATACAGTGGTATATATATATATATATATATATATTACAGCAGTTACCAAACTGTTCATTTTAGTTATCAATTAATCAGCTATAAAAAAATAAATTATAAATATAGAACAACTACTTGTTTTTTCCTTAATCAACACAACACTTACAGCAATTGTGTGTAAAAGGGAATGATTTGGGACACAACCGTGTGTTCGTCAATAATAGGGATCAGCTTTAGGTTAAATAGCTTGTTAATGCAAGGATCCATAATTACACCCACACACACACACACACACACACACACACACACACAAAAAAAGAGGTCTCTCTCATTAACATTAGGTAATTACTTAATTTATCTCAGGCCTGTGACAACAATTTTTTTAATTAAGCCTCCCTGCAATTAGCTCTTAGTTTATTGCTTGTGTTAAATGTTAAATGTCTATTAAATTGTGTGTGTGTGTGTGTGTGTGTGTGTGTGTGTGTGCGTCTGCACACGTTTTCTACATGAAGTTACACACTTGAGAGGCTCACACTAATTTCAGTGTTTCTGTTTGCATCATGTGTGTGTGTGTGTGTGTGTGTGTGTCATCGATCCTCTCATTAACGGCTGCTGTTTTAGCCTCTCTTTCACACATCATGACCTTTGACCTTTTAAACAAGTGATTTAACACACCAAGCGCACTTGAACAGTGAATAGGGGGAGGAGTGGCCACTCTGGCTGATTAGGGGGAATTAGTCACACACATGCACCGTGCAAATCCGCTTCACACACTCTGGGCAAACAGGCATGTATTACTTAAACACACACACATGCACACACACACACACTCACTTACACTCATAGACACACACTCTTTGTATTACCAGATCCCTCAATTTGACCCTTATCGCATCTCGCATCCTTTTGACCCTTTTCGTGTTTCACTTTCCATATATGGTCACGATTTCCTGCCCCTGTTAACGCTCTTTTTCAAGTGATAATTAGATTTAGATTAATCTTTAAGGTGTTGCTGTTCAACACTCATTACTACATAAAAATAAGGTGCGGGTGTGAATTATTAATTAATGAAAACAAAATAATTTCACAGAGACCACGTTTTAATTTTTTCCAAGGCATGGAAACACAATATATCAATATGTACTGTAAGAATAAGATAAACAAGTATAGCTATGATTTTAGAATGAAATGAACAAACCGAGCTAAACAGGGCAGGTGACTGAGATAATGATGTGGCCATGGTGGAGTAAGACATGAGTATGAGATAACAAAATAATGAGCATGAGATAACACAGGAACTACATAATTATCTCATTGGCATGATTTACTTGAGATCACGTGGACCATGACTTGTTAAGAGATTTGAATCAGATTGTCTAAATGATATAATTAAGAGATGGGAAGGAGTTAATTAATGTGTAGGAATGAGAGATAATGGTGCTCCGGGAATGAGATAATACGTCATGGCGGCACCGTAGTAAGTCAGAGGAACAAGATAATTAAGCTGTAAGAGTTAGATCATTAGGATACAGGAAAGAGATAATTATATTCTGGAAATAAGATAATGAACACTTGGGAAGGAGCGCCTTAAATAGTGAAAATGAGATAATGAGGGCCGTTCGAGTCATACCGGGACTTTTGATTGTGCAGAGTAATAGAACACAGTTTTAATCAGAGTAAAATTCCCTTTATTCCTGATTCACTTATCCCAGTGTTTCACTAGTGCTTGGACACCATAAAGGTAGAATGTTTTCTCAGTATGCTGGGGTCATAATCATGTCTGAAATGCGGGCCTCCCAGGAACTCCTTTAATGTTTTCCCAAACATGTGGCTCGTAGCGAGGTCAGGACTGTACGGGGGGACGTGACGATTACTTCCAGCCGAGTTCCTGTAATGTGCAAGTGGTGCTGCTAAATGCTGTACTTCACACAGACAGATGCGTCTCTTCTGCAAGTTATCCATTGATCAGAGGAATTACTGCAGTGGGCTCCGAGCCGCCTCGGCTGGGATCGTCATTCGGCAATGTTTCCTGTAAATGTTGATCGCTTCCACACCTTCATTTACCAGAAATATCGTCACAAGTCCCGGTTTGACTTGAACACCTCTTGTAGATGACTAATGCATGGGAACAAGATAATTATGGCATGGGAAAGAGATGAAAAGTAATTGCTGTTGGATGATTATTATGTGAGAACACGACAAGTCATATCTCAGTACGTCATACTTAAGGTCGTGAACCCAAGAATAAAAGTATAATGTCTATGAATTTGTCAGTCACGAGGATGAGATAATAAGCGATAATAATGAAATGTTTAAAGAACGAGAATGAGATAATTACATCATAAAAAAAATAAAAATAAATTAAGGTAAAACTGAATTAAGGTATTATGATAATGAGATAATAAGTAATAATAAAAATATATAATAATAATAATAATAATAATGATAATATTAATAATAATAAAAATAACAATAATAAAATCATCTATTAGGCGAGTTAATGAAATAATAAAGGCCTGAAAAAAGTCAGATCTTAAAAATATGATGTGTCACATGATAAATGTGTTTAAATGAGATAATAAATTATATATCTATTTAGGCATTAATATATAAATGTTTATGTTGAGGTTTGTATAGTGTGTGTGTGTGTGTGTGTGTGTTACCCTCCCCACTCCTCGACCCTAAGTGCAGGAAGAGCAGCTTTGATCAAACTTTCATCAGAAAGCAGCGAATCCCCCGCTGAAGACAATCAGACACGGCTAAATATGGACACGAGCTACTGTGGAGCAAAAGGGCACATGCGTACACACACACACACACACACACACACACACACACACACACACACACACACACACACACACACACACAGAGGTTTCCTGCTTTACCATTATTAAGAGAGGCTTATGATCAGAGAAAGACTTCCAAAGTTCACAGTAGCGTGTTGTCCAGGATCTATAGAGTTCTTTATTATATAGACTATTATTACACACAGTGAGAAGGTCATGCAGGAGAACGTGCTGTGGAACAGGAACCGCTCGTTTCAATGTAAAGCCTGGCAGAGCTTCACACCGGAGATCAGCTCTAACTACGATCCACTGAGCCTCTCTTAGCACATGTTTAGAGCTTATCTAATCCTGCATCTCATCACCAGGCCTCGAGGTTTTTGCAGTCAGACTCGCTGTTTAGATCTAAAACCTGATGTCTGTTCACAGTGCATTGTGGGTAATATGCACAGCTGCTGCGGGGAATGAGAATATCATCGAGTGAGGGGGGGAAATCGTTTAAAAAAAATCCACACAATGTTAGGATTTTCTTTAAATAAGGCTAATAAGAATGCTATGCTACTACTAATAATGATAATGATCAGAAAAACAATGAAACTAAACATACAAGGACAAATACTATTACTACACTAGTACAACTCAGCATCATAACAGCATGACATCAGGATAATATGGTTATGACTCACAATCATCATCGTCATTATAACAGTATGACCATATTACTAATAACGTATGAAATCAGAAGAATAATAAGACCCAGTATGGCCCAAATTGCCTGTAATGTGTGTGTGTGTGTGTGAAGGAATGAATTAATGAATCATCATCATCATCATCATCATCAAACAAAGAGACGAGTAAATAAATAATAGTAGTGCTAGTACAAGACCAGGGTGTTCAGAGTTCTGTCATGTCTGTTACTGGGTTCCTCGCCTATTTGTTAGTTAAAATGGACCCTGTTCTGCCTTTTACAGGACTTGATCTTAAAACTGGAGAGACCAGCTATTGCACTAAGCATCAACTACTGTATGGACGACCAACTAAAAGTTTGTGACCGCCATCTTTTTAGAAAGTGGACTCAATAAGCAATGGGCAGCTCAACTGCTTTCTAGTAATGATAAAGCCAGGAGAGTCGCTCGCAAAGTCACGTTGAAGTTTGACACTGTTGTTGTTGTGCTTCCCACTAATATATATATATATTATTTTTTTTAATAACATTTATTTATTTTTTGCCACTAGCATCTCTGTTAGCATTGCTGGGAAAGTAGAGACGGACGTATACAGTGATGTAATGATGTGACTCCACATCAAGTCCATGGAAAAGCAAAGTGATTTCTTAGGAGCTTCGCTATTCAACCGGCTCTGAATCAGCACCACAAACAACTACTAATAATAATCATAGTATATAATACATGACTTTCACGCCTATTCAGGGTCATGGGTGTCGCAGGGAACACACTCCGGGTAAATTGGGAATGCCAGTCTGGACTAATCTGCATGTCTTTTGACTGTAGGAGGAAACTGGAGGTACCTTCGACGAACCCTCGACCGCGGAGGTTTGAGGCCAAAGTGCTAACCACTACACCACCACTATTGACTATATAGTGCAATCAGATAGACACCACCATCGGTCTACTGTGGGCGTGTCCCAATCCACACACATGCTCATCCTTATGTCCATTACATAAACACACTCACATCTGTGGCTGCTGGCGATGGAAAAAATTAAACCAGCTAAACACCTTCATTGTTGACAACTAGCTAAAAAGAATTTATATGAATAATATAATATAATATAAATTATATATTATAATGAAACAGGCAAACTCCATACTATAAGACGCAATAAACAATTGAAAGAGAGAGAAAAAAAAACTGACTCCTTACTGCAGATTGAATAAATCTGGATAAAAAAAAAAAACGAAAAGTGTAAACGTACAGTATAATAAGACTGGAAATATGACACAGAAATTTGAGCATGATGTGGATATTTAATCAGGAGTGTTCAGGAGATTTTGTTCGTTTCTAACAGGATGGAATAAAAGTCCGAGCTCGGGCCGTGAGCATCAGCGGAGCTCTGCTGTTGTTGGTGAAAAGGCCGAGGCAGGTGGCGAGGCTGATACGCCAGATTTATTCCGAGCTGGAAGTCACGTGGATTAAATATTGTAATTGACCCTGAGCGTATTGATTGTGGACGGAGCTTCCTGAAAACGTAATCACCTCCAGGACATGAGGAGACCAAACCGTCGGCCATCTACCAGCCTGAGAAACACACGGAGCGACACGGGAGGATCAGAGAACTTCACTTATTATTATTATTATTATTATTGTTATTATTGTTATTATTATTATTGTCATTATTATTATTATTATTGTTATTATTATTATTATTATTATTATTATTATTGTTATTATTATTATTATTATTATTATTATTATTGTTATTATTGTTATTATTATTGCTATTATTATTATTATAATTGTTATTATTATTATTATTGTTATTATTATTATTGTTCTCACAGAGCTATACAATGGACAAAAGCTATATATGGACATACAAAAACACACACACATAAGAATACAAACATTATCAACATAAATGTGTATAACAGAAAAAAACAATCATTAAAATTTAATTATTAAATTTAATAATTTTATATTTTTTATATAATTTTAATTATATAGATGAGATTCCACATCAGGAGCAAGACAACAAGATGTACAGTATACAGAATCACTCACACATAGTCTGTGTCTCATCAATGTTGAACCCACACACACACACACACACACACACACACACACAGATATGCCTTTAACCTCTCCCGTGGGTCATGGTGTTAATTGGCCCTCCTGCCCATCTCATTTAGCACGCTCGTAATGTGTGTGTATATGTGTGTGTGTGTGTGTGTGTGTGTGGGGGGGGGGGGGGGTGTGTGGGGGGGGGG
>JAQMYJ010000038.1:1877631-1903997 GCA_030014305.1 Clarias laeviceps
ACACACACACACACACACACACACACACACACACACACACACACATATACACACACACACACACACACACACACATATACACACACACACACACAGAGTGCACAATCAATAACGCAGAAGAATGCCAACAACCTTTTCTCGCTCTCGCTCTTTTACACACACACACACACACAAATACAGATGCTGGTAAACACATACACTTACTGTATGCACACACTGTGTATATGATATAAAACACAGTTACTCGAACAGTTAAATGACACGACAGATTTATTATGACATTACATTTATTGATAATAAAGGTTTAGTTGTTTATTTATTTGTTTTCTTGTTGGTTTGCTCTTATCATCTAGAATCATAGCAAAAACACATCAAAATGTAAATTCTTCAATAAACTGAAGTGACAAGTTTGTTTGAGAATATTTGATTGGTTCTCAGTGGGCATGTCCTGCATTCTGAATGGCTACAGCAATGTTAAAGATTTAACAATTTTAATTCCTGGACCAAGACCATAATGTACCAGCCACTAGTGATTCAGTTCATTCAGATCGTCAGCTGACTTCATCTTATTGCCACATAACGTTGCTGAGTCTCGACCTGAGCGACTGAAGTAACCCCAGATCAGTGGACACTATGCATGATGGGTGCATCGCTTCATGACCTTCCCTTCTGACCCTGACACGCCCATTGCTCTGGATCAATCTGGACTCATCAGGTCACATGACCTTTTTCCTTTGCACTAAAGTCCAATCTTTATGCTCCCTGGCAAACTGAACACTTTTTTGTTCTGATGAGTCTCACTAACAAGTGGGTTTATTATGGAGACACAGCTGCTTAATTCCACTCTTGTGAGTTCTCATCATGTTATATGTATATGGAAATGTTCCTATTTTCACTATTAAACATAGCTTTTAAGTGACCTAGCGTTTAAGTTATATTCCACCACTTCTCATTCTCATGTGACCTTCTTCTGACCACATTTCTTCTGTGAACTTCAACACTGTCCTTCCAGTGTTTAACAATGTGTTTGGCAGTTCTTAACCCCATTCCAAACATTTCAGCTCAATCTCCTTATTTGCTGCCTTTGCTTGATGCAGACAATTCTGAAACAGAGATTTTTTTTTTGGCCATGCTGTGTATTTACACACAATTTGGCTTAACATAACAGTCAAATTCAGCTGCTGTGAATGGAATAAATGTGTTTGATGGACTTTTGGAGAATGTTGGAGCTGAGAAAAAGGAGGTTTACAGTCTGTTCCTGCCATTACAGTTTCCACATCGGTCATGAACTTCTATGATAAGGTGCTGACATTACCTACTGAAGTGGTAGAGATGCTGATGATTATATAAACTACAGAGGTTACCAGGTTACACTAGCACTGTTACCCAAAACTCAGAGTAAAAACCTCTGACTTTCTACAGTATGTTCTTCCCATGCTCGGTGGGTTTCCTCTGGGTACACTGGTTTCACCCTACAGTCCAAATACATGCATATTAGGCTGATTGGTATTTCAAAATTACCCACAGCGTGTGAATGAGTGTATGAGAGTGAGTTATGCCCTGCCCTGCTTCAGGCTTCCCCCTGACCCTGTTTAGGTGAGTGAGTTTTAGTGCAGAAGTTCATGCGTGAGGAGTTGTACTTACCACTCAATAATTTGTGGCAGTGAGTAATCAATTGTCAAGTCCCAAAAGATCCGTAAAAATTCTCACCTTTAACACCAATTATTAAAATCTGTCAATAACCATTAAATGTTAAATTTACTTTTTGTAGGAGGCCTTCAAGCAACCTTCGGCTTGGAATCTTAACTTAGTCTGTTTACAGTTCGGGGTTGAACTAGGGCTATAGTCACATATTTTAAATGTCCATAGAATGAATTTACCTTTAGAATTGTTCTCCATCTCATATATAAGGATGAACATGGATGGGAACGCCAGAATTAATCAGCTCTAAAGTGTGAGGAATCTGCTCAGATTTACTCAGTCTGGGATTTTGAGACATGCTTGTGATGTTGATTATTCGTTTTCGCCCTTGGCCTGGTCCAGGTGGTCCAGCAGGGGGGCTACACAGTGAGGAGATCCCTGATGAAATAGCCTTCTGTTGGTTTAGCAGAGCTTTAGCCTTAGGCTATTAGCTGTATTTCGCTACATACACAAACCCACCTAAACCCATCAGAGGCCGAGTCAGCGGTTTAGAAAGCGCCTAAGATCGTAGCGTATAGAGATGTTCCTGAAAACACCTCGTCTCGACGAACCTGTAATCCACGAGAAGCTTCAGAAACAAGACAACATGGCTCCAGGTGTCATCGTGAGATCTTTCTGATTCGCACCGCCGCAGGCGAACTCACTACAGAAAGACGCCGAGGCTGCCTGATGCCTGTTAAGCACATACCGCATGAAAGAGTTTTTTATTAGCTACAGACAAACTCTGGTCTCTGACATGCATAAACTACATTTTAAAGTTTAATCAAGCTGCTGGCTTGAATTTTCATTACAGCAGAGTCTAAATCCACAGTGTACGAGAGAAGGTCAAGTGCTAACACCACACACACAAAGAAAAGAATTGTCAAAGACCACAGCTGCTGCTAACAGAATGTCAACAAGTCAAACAGTAACCCAGTGGTATTTAAAGTCTTCAACTAAAGCTTCTGGCTTTAGTTTTATCAGCTTTGTTTCTGAGAAGAAATTTTGAAAGTGAAATAAAAAGTGAAAGTGAATAAACTAGCATAGCAATATCCGTCCAAATGGAATAACCAACCTTTGCTAATCCAGTATTTCCTGCAGTGGAGTTTGTCTGAGGATGTTAAATCAAATCAGCTAACTTTTATCAGGCTAGCATTTAGTACTCTAGTCAGTTTGTGCTAATCTAAAAAGCTCAGCCAGGTAAGCGAATTTGCCTTAACCTAGCATGTGTTGCATGCAAAGCAAGCTAATCTTTTCTAGCCTAGCATACCCCATAGCAAAGAAACTCCAAGATGAGATCTCATGTTAATCTCTACTTTGTCGCCTAGACAGAAATGAGCCATCTTTGAGACTTGAATGAGATTTAGGTTTCTGCATCTTCTCAAATGTGTCTCAAATGTGTCTCATTACCTTTAAATCTCAGAGATAGTTTACACTTGTCTTGTGTGCAACTCACATATGGAGAAATGAGCCGTCTTTGAGACTTGATTTGGATTTTAGCCGTTTTCTCAATCTTCTCAAATGTGTCTCAAATATGGCTCATTACCTCTAAATTTCCGAGATAGTTCATATTTGTTTTTTTGTTTCCCCAAAGCAGGGTTTCCCACACATAAAGTATACAGTAATTGTAAACTGTGCATTTGGGTTTTCTGATATGTTCTGACAGGATCCTTTTTATAAATTTTTACACACATTTGTCATGTGTGTATAGTGAGTTAAAATGAAATAAAATTGAGTTCTTTATAGTGAAGAATATATTCTGCTGAAAAAATGTCACTCTATATTGCACAATCCTGACTCATATACAGTATATTTATTAAAACATAATGCAAAGAATGGCTAAAAATGCTTTTGTTTTAAGGGCTGGGGTTCTCTGACAAACAGTGCCGTCTACACTAAAGAGTGTTTAGTACTTTTTTTTTTTTATATACGTCATCTTACTCTTCACATACGGGTAGATGGTAGTAGGTTGGTAACAACTAAAGTCAATTACAACATTGCTTTGTAATAGATAAATGTTTTATTTCCAAATCTAGCTTGTTTATTTAAAAAAAATCCAACCATTACCAATAAAGAACTAAAATACAATATACAGAATATATTTTTTTAATATAATGTTTGTGTTACAAGTGATTACACTGATTCCTGTATACACTTATCATTTAAGACAAACCTATTTTTCATTATACATTTATGACTAAATGTTCAACATTTGTTCATGGTTACTCAAATTAAGTGTCCAGTACATGTAGATTCTAATAAAGACATAATTTCCCACAATTGCTCCAAGCCTGCAAATGTTGAAGTGTCCAGTTGTGTTAGAGAAACGTGCAGCGCATCGTCAGGCCTCGGTGTCAAGTCAAAAAAACACTTTATCCATCATTCATCCAGACCTTTAGGTGGCGGTAGCGCACCGCTTACTTTGGCTGCCGCAGATAAAAATGAAGAAAAGACCAAGAAGACAAAGCGGACGGTGAAGGTGAGTTTTACTTTTTCGCGCCGAATTTAAAATGAATTATTGTTGACAAGAAGTCAAAGGTTAAAGTTAAAACCACAGAGTCTGTGGTTAAAAAAACAAAACAAAAACTGTGGTATACTTAGCTGAAATTTACACAGCTTACGTTTGTTCTTAAATTACAAAAGGAATTAAAAGGCTACCTGTGGGTGGTTTAGCACGTGGATTAGCATATCTAGGTAACTAGCAGGTTGAATTTTTTTATGATAAAAATCAGTCAGCTGGCTACAGTATTATTATTATTATTATTATTATTATTAGGCTTTTTTTAAAATAGTAAGTTAATGTTACTGCATGAGAAGTTTTTGCAAACCAGTAGTTTTATTATAGAGTGTTGAGTGTTTAACAGTAGTTACCACAACATGAGACTTTAGCGAAATCGGTTAATTATATCCTATAAATTAAGACCAATATGTTTGTTTGTGTAAAGGTTATCTTGGTAATTATATACACTTTGCTTTAACTGGGTTATTTTCAGAAGCGTGCCACCTCAGGAGACCAAGAATGCAGGAGAATGTTCCGGAGTTTCCACCAGCACCACATCATCAGTCAGGTAAACACCAGCCCATGAGGTCGAGCTCATCTCTCAACATTCAGAAAGTTGGGAATGGAGTAGCCGAATGGTGTTTAGGTAAATCTCAAATGTTTTAATATATGTATGTTTTGTTCCATTAGATACTAAGCAGCTTCAGGAGTTGCAGACTTTGGACAAACTTGTTGAACATCCACTACTAGAGAAGACTGATGTAGCCGATGAGAGAACTTTTCCTGGCATTGGCCCGTTCCTTTAGCCCTTACATACAGCAAGCGACCAATTTTCCTTAAAAAAAATTTCATCTCCTTTTTTACTGATTCTTTTCACTGGAAGATGTCACAATGCTGTGGCCTTTGTGTAACTCCTGTATCAATCACACTTTGAGTTGTGCAGTGTGACACTTAATATCTTTTGTCAGGTTGTGTAACATTTTGCATCATTTGGTGTCTTGATTTGCCAGATTTTATAACCAGTGTCTGTTATATTGTGTGAATTTTAAATTTATTACACTGTATGCTGTTAATTGAGGATTTTTGTTCAATAAAACTGATATTTCTAATTTGTTTCATGCATCTCATTTATATCTGACTTTAATCTCATTATGGTCTTATATATGGCTCATTTGCTTCTCCTTCAAATGCAGTTGTTTCTCATGTACATCTCAGATTTCTCAAATGTTTCTCAAAAGTATGTCTCACTTTGTGTCACAGTTATGTCTCTTTGTTTCTCCTAAGTGGGGTTTAGGAGAAATAGAAAAGACAAAGTTGAGCTTGGAATGAGGGCTCAATTCAGTCTCATGAGACAAGAAAAAGCTCATTCTGAGCAACAAAATATTGCTATGGGACAATACAATAATCATCTGCTGCTTAAAGAAACAATCCAAACCTAGCCATGACATCCATAGCATAACATTGCGATAATTTACTGGGTCACATGTACTAACCTTTACTAGCCTAGCATTTTGTAGATTTGCCAGCCTTTCTGCCACTAGGATGGCTAACTTTACACAAAGGTTAAACAAATCTACATAACCTACAGTGTGTATATATATATATATGTGTGTGTGTGTGTATATTTTTTTTATATATATATATATATATATATATATATATATATAAATTATATCAACAATGGGAGGGATGTTCAACTCAAACTGGGACTCATGATGACATTTCTGGTGAATGAAGACAAAAAAAGCTATTGATATTTACAGAAAACTTCAAGCAGCACAGTACGGTGATGCGTTTCTTAGCTGCAGTACAACATTGTTCAAATGTAAATGTTTTAAAGGTGGCCATTAAAGGAGTTCCTTGGAGGCCCAGCGATTCAGACGTGAAGCAGGCAGTCCAATTATGGCTCTGGTGTACTGAGAAAAGTTTCTATCTCAAGTTCAGGTTCAAGTAGGCTTTATTGTCACTGCAACCATATACAGTTAGTACACAGAGAAACGAAACAACGTTCCTCCAGGACTGAGGTGCTCCATGCAACATAAATTTACAACATAAATTACCAGAAAAACTAAACTAGCTAACTAAGAGGCCTAGTTAGCTGGCTAGCAGAGACAAGACAGGACAGATTGACCTAACGTAAATTACAACATAAATTAACAAAAAACTTTATGGTATCCAAGCACTAGTGAAACTCTGGGATACGTGCATTGCTCTAGCAGGGGATTATATAGAAAAATAAAGGGAGTTCTTACTCTTAGAACTGTTTTTTTGCTATTCTGCACAAACAAAATTCCTGCTTTGACTTAATTTCCCCTTATATAAAAGCAGCTTTTTTTTTGCGAAGCTTCATCTTCATTATCATTTCCAAAACTCCTGTAAACCTACAGTATATGCATGTAACCCGGAACTCTCAGATAAATCTTTTGTTGCTGCTCTAAATGTAGTGTCTATCGAGTGGCTGGGTGTCGAACCTTCTAACCTCCCCCTTTTTCTGAACTCAATTACGACTCAAAGGAGCTGAAGTCAGCAAAAACACAACAGTACAGCATAAGTGGACCTAAAAAAAAATGCACTGCTGACTCCTGGCATTTGTGGTTTTGCATCACATGCCTGGAATGGAAGCAGAAGCTGTAGTGAATTTTTAAAATCCTATTAAACCTGCTTGGGTATTTGGATAATTTTTGTTCCCTTCCATGTTAAAACAAGCCTCAGGACACAAGGGAACTCATTTCTGTACATGGCTAACTACGACCTGACCTGATGACTGAAACTGAAAAGGCTTATTAACCATCACATGCTTGCGGGTGATTGGACATGGTTTATCACATGACTAATAATAAGAAAAGTTAGTTTTATAGTTAGCTGGGCAAAAATGTTTTAATTATAGAGAGGATTTTATTTTAGTCTACTGAGACAGCCTCCATAATAAATTAGAGCACAGGATCAGTATGTACTGTATCTACAAGCTAATGTTATCTTTTACGTAAACATCTGCTAGCTCAAAAATTCTGCACTGTCTCTGAAGCCATGTCTGCATGTAGCCAGGTATTTTTAAAAACTGAGATTTTTCTATTTTATTATTATTTTAAATTCATTCTGTCCCACAACCTATGTGTTAAAATTATCTTTGTCCACATTAAAACGCAAAACGCCCTGTTTTATGCTGTTAGAAGCATCCCTAATCAAAAGGAGGCCAATCAGAAGCCTAGACAAAAAAAGGCATTACAGGTTCCCCTATGTAGCAGCTGATGGGTCTCGTCCAAAACCGCAGTCTCTATCTGCGGGGTCTGTGTCGTCGGAGTTTTGTACGTAGAAACTGTGAGCTTCGTAACTGAGTAACTGCGCGTGTATGTACACGCATGTAAAAAGCCTGTACGTAAGTCCAAAATTGCACAAAATACCCTCATAAACAAAGCTGACATCAAATCAGGGAGACTAGCACACAGACATTGACATCATCGGCACACAAGGTGACGTTATAACAAGCCAAAATCCTGTCCACACACCACCACTGAAAACAGAGTTTTGGAACATCTCCACTTTGGAAGTTTTTCAAAAGCTCCGTTTTCAGCGACCAAAACTGTGTTTGCTTGTGGATAAAAGGGCAAAACCCCAGGTTTTTAAAAATACCCAGCTACGTGTGGACATGGCCTCTATATCATCGATGAGAATATTTTTGACTGTGTTTGAGTTTTGGTCTCACATTGACACCAAAATATGTTCTGGTTGATGCTTTTTGTAAAAGCACCCTTCAAGATGAACAAACAAAATCATTTCAACCAGTGTTATTGTTATTGTACTGTATGTACCTGCATGTGTTTTGAATGCACTAATACTATATGGAGTTGGTAACGTTGTTAAGGTTTGATTTGATAATGTCTTTGCTGTTCAACTTATTTTGTTTTATGACTACATGCTCACTATACTGCTCATGAATCCACAGCCCCAGTATCTGCTCCTTGAACTCCTTCCTGTAGGCTCTAATCCCAGGTGCTGGTGGTTAATTGGTGGTTTCTGAGGCTGGAGACACTGAACTTCTCCTCTGCTATAAAGCTACAGTAAGTCTCGATCTTGCTTTCCTGGGATGTTCCACATGAGAACTGGGTTCATCAGAGCATATATTTTTTCCCCCCTTCTGTGCTAGAAGATTCTCTACATTCCCTGTATGTTCTCAGAACAAAATGAAAGCAATCATGTTTCTTTTTACTTAAAGGGATAGTTGTGTTTTCTTCAAGCCTGTCTTAAATTAAAATTGAGGTGCTTATTAGTACATTACTATAGGTCTTGGTTGTTACAATTTTTTTCTGTTCTGTACATTAAGTGTGAAGTTTGTCACTGGGAATGTAAATATAATGTAAGTAATTGGGGCCAAAATCATTCAGTTAAAAATTGCATTTCACAGTTTAGCTGAGACTCATATGAAGCTTCTGCAGTCTCACTCAGCTACAGTAAATCCAATTAGTATTTGTCAAAGTTACAGTGTATTTAGTAACCGGAAGTTGTCATGTGGCTGGTTCTGGTGGAAGAAAAGAGTTAAATTTCAAAATGGATTGATCTTAGTGGGACAGCAGTAGCTTAATATGAGGGTAAACTGGATTTTCAAATGCATTTTTGCATGGAACGGGAGTTATTGGATTTGGCCCCAACAACATACATTGTTCTTGAGTTCTAGGTAACAAGCTTCAAAATCAGTGTGCAGAACAATGACCAAGGCATATTGTAATGTACTTATACACACCTAAATTTAGATTTAAAACAGACTATCCATTTAAGTACATAATTCCATGTGATATTTCATATTTTTTGAGTTTTCATGTGATTGAGATATTCCATGTAACCATCAGAAGTGTAAAAACCTGTCTATTAATGTCTGTATTGTGGACAGGCCTAATGTGTGTGATGTTCTCTAACGACAGCTACTTCCTGTTTTGAGATCATGTTCAAATGTGTCTGTGGTTTCACATGAGTTTGTCGTGATTTTAGTTTTTCTCCCTCCATGTTTTTATTTTGTTGCCTCATTTTGAGCTTACAGGCCACCGTATAGCACCACTCAGGAGACAGAGAACTGAGTGACACTCATCAATATGCAGCCCAGGCCTCAACCTCCCCGCATCTGCAGAAGCCAATGCATCTGTAATCAAAAATCAATAATCAGCGAGAGATTATGATAACGAGATGGTCCGCCACAGGAAACACTCTACAGCACAAAGAATGATTACACAATAAATCACTCTAAAAGTCAAAAAAAATGTGACGAACAATACAGCTTGTTGACCTGAAAAATAGAAAAGGACACAATTTTTATGAGCATCTTGTGAACGGAGGGAATAACACATGCTAGTTTACATTACAGTATATATACTGTAGAGTAGTGCGTGTGTGCCCTGAGATGGATTGACACCCTGCTTAGTCTCCTGGGAGTCTACAGGATAAGCAGCATAGAAAATAAATGAATCTATATCTATATATATAAATATATAGTCCCCTTTGTTTACCTCATATTCCTTTAGAATGGTTTGGGATTCATGTGGATTTAAGCCTGTAACACTGCACGCTCCAGTCCTTCAGGACACAACAAGGCTTTAATGGGGAAAATTAATAATTGATTTAATCAGCTTTCCCAGATCTGACATCCAGACAGAAGTGGAAAATGGAATTTCCACAAATGACTCCATTTTCCAAATAATCCTCATGGCCATCGTCTTCAAAAATGCCATTCATGACAAGAAGCTCTTGGTCTGATGAAAAAGAGCCCGGTATTATTACGAGCCCAACATCGGAGCTTCTTAAAAAGAGGCACCCAAGCGTCCAGGCAGTCGATGAATATCAGCGTGCCCAGAATGATCCCGGCAAATTCCAGTCCGACTCCGATCTATAACGAGAAAGGTGTTGGGTGTAAAAGAGTTATGATCTGGTGAAGAATGGGATAGGGTCCACTAAACCCCTGAAAATGAAAATGCACTCTCCTGTTAATGATCCATTGATTATTGACTCACTGTGGAAAGAAGGTCTCCATCTACCTACCTCTTCATCGCTCATCGTCTTCATCGCTTCTGTGTTTTTTTTTTGTTTTTTTTTTACCCATCAAATTATGATCAGGAGCTTCTCCATCTCCTCTCACATGTACCCACAGTCTTTATAGGAAATTATATTCAGTATTAAATTCTCTGATTAACGATTAAAGCAAACACTAAAACAAATATAAATTATTCTTCAGTAACACTCCAGCTTGATCATACTAATTAGTATAATTTTCCAAGACAGATTTATCTTTTACCAATAAATTAAAGAAAGAATAACAATCAAGCAAAAATTCAAATTACCCAAATAAATCCTGAAGTTATCTAAGAATCTTTAGTAGGATCTTAAGTTATCGTGGTCAGGATATGTCACATAGTAATTAAATAAAAAATGTATGTGTTTCCTCAAAGTAAGAAGATCTTCTGTAACACGAAAGGCATTTCCAGCATTAATGTCTTGTAGAGACGTTTCAGAGGTAAAGCTGTAACTTTCCTGACATCTTCAGGATAGGTAAGTTTTGTGGTTCCTTAGAGCATTTGTTTTTAAAGAGAAAATAATATTTAGTGATGGAACAGACATTTGTAGCTGTTATAACATGATGTAAGTGAGAACATTAGTGCTTGTGCTGGATCTTCCACAACATCATCATTGTACTCAGTGTGGTGTGCAAAGAATAAATCACTTGGTGTGGCAACACTAAAATCTGACTATCAGATTGTTGATTATTTTCCTGTAAAAGCACAACACAGGATGTTTCCTTCCTTCTTTCCTTCCTTCCTTAACGTCATATTAACGTTTCCTCTCTGAGGTCAGATACACGCCTAACCCTCTGTCCATTCTCCTGATGATACAGTCCACTCTGTGCTCAGCAGAATGAGCAGGAGGCACTTTAATTCCCCTCGATTTTTGATGAATGGTGTCAAAAAAGAAGAAAAAAAAATGCAGGAGAGCTTTATTACATATTGCTCTTAAAACATACAGATGAGTCATTTTTTTTATTTGGAGCCTGTTAAATTTAATTCTCCAGAAGACCCGTGGCGCTGGCTTTTGTAGTGAGAACTAAAAAGGTGTCCCAATAAATGACAAGAGTGATTTCTTTCTCTTTCCCTCTCTCTCTCTCTCTTTCTCTTGTTCACAACAACTACATTTGCATTTCCAGCGCAAGACTCCAGAGCAATGATGGAAAGCTTTTCCTAAGGAACTCTTAGGTTTCTGTGCATTCCTACGCATAACGATACATCTCCCCCTGAGCCGTGGATCCTTCCAGAGGGAAAATACATCAATTCTGCCTGACGTTTATTAATAACCAGAGGCCTCGACATCAGATAGTGGGATCGGCCCTTGACGGTGTCCGATGGAGAAATGGATGAGGCTTTCCAAGGGTAGAGGAAAGATAGTGGATGATTTCTGATTGCAAGAGCAGCGGAGCAACTGCAGAAGCTCGTATAAAATGCCCGGATTTGACTCCTCTCGTCTCTTCCCTGATATTTATGGTTATTTTGATGACCGCCAGCCACGAGTCATGAACCTCAAGGTGTTCCTGAGTGTGTCCTGGCTCTCGCAGGAATACACGCTCAAAACAAAAGCGCTCTGAACCTTGATGTAGATGATGTTCAGCACAGCCTTGAAAGTTCTTTATAACACTATAGGAAAATGATTTGATATCGTCCATGGTGTGATGCGAACCTTATTACAAAGTGGTTGTTTATTTACCAAAAACAAAGTTTTTCCAAAAGTCTTTTATTTTTCTTACACCACAGCGGTTTGGCAAAGTTGAGTCTTTATGAATAAAGATAACGACAATAATGACTGCTCCCCCTATAGAAAACATTAATGCAAATGACCTGTTATTACGGCAACAATTATATAAATGACCTGCTACTATGGAACTGATAATGTATTACAACAAGAGCTGCTATTATAGAAACTAAATTTAGCACTGCTACACTACAATAAAGGATGCATATCGCTTCATCCCCAAAGCAGCTTTAGGACTTTCTGACCACTGCCCTAACATATGTGCTCATGAAGTCATTTGAAAGACTTGTGTTGGCTTATCTAAAGGACATCTCTAGACCCTTACTTGACACCCTGCAGTTTGCTTATAGAGCAAACAGGTTTGTGGATGATGCAGTTAACACGGCACAGAATTTCATCCTGCAACATCTGGACAAACCAGGAACTTATGTGAGGGTCTTGTTTGTGGATTTCACGTCAGCTTTTAATACGATCATCCGAGCACTGCTCCAGACCAAACTAACCCAGCTCTCTGTTCCTACTGTAGCTCTATCTGTCAGTGGATCATCAGCTTTCTGACAGTCAGACAAAAGCTTGTGTGACTGGGTAAATTCATGTCCAACAGCTGCACCACCAGCACTGGTGCCCCCCAGGGATGCATTCTCTCCCCACAGCTCTTCTCTCTCTACACAAACGACTGCACCTCTACAGACCCCTCTGTCAAGCTCCTGAAATTTGCAGACGACACTACAATCATCAGCCTCATCCAGGACGATGATGAGTTTGCATATGGAAGCGATGTTGAGCAGCTGGCTGTCTGGTGCAGTCACAACAACCTGCAACTGAAAACGCTCTAAACAGTGGAAATGATTGTAGACTTTAAGAGACAGCCTGCTGTACTTCCCCCCAACTCACCATCATGAACAGCCCTGTAGCAGCAGTAGAGTCATTCCGAATCCTGGGCACCATTATCTCTCAGGACCTGAGGTGGTACAATCACATTGACTCCACTGTTAAAAAGGCCCAGCAGAGGTTGTATTTCCTGCCAGCTGAAGAAGTTCAACCTGCCACAGGAGCTGCTCATACAGTTCTACTCAGCTGTCATTGAATCTGTCCTGTGCACTTCAATAACTGTCTGGTTTGGCTCAGCTACAAAATCAGACACCAGATAGTCTACAAAGGATGGTTCAGACTGCTGAAAGGATTATCTGCGCTCCCCTGTCCACCATGCAAGAACTGTATATATCCAGAGTGAAGAAAAGAGCTCAGAAAATCACTTTGGACCCCTCACATTCAAGCCACCTTTTCTTCGAACTTTTGCCGTCTGGTCGGCGCTACAGAGTACCGAACACCAGGTACAAGAACATTCCCCCCCCCCCCCCCCCGGCAATTTACCTCATGAATAGTTAAAATGTTCCACTGCAAAAGGTGCTATACTGTGCAACACTACTGATATTTATTTGACTAAATAAATTTGATAAAATCCCACATCCTACTAAAAAAAAAAAACTTTTCCTGTTGTGTGTATTGTTGTCTCTATAATCTTCTGTCATCAAAACAAATTTCTTTTATGTGCAAACATACGTGGCAATGAATTTCTTTCTTCTTCTTCTTCTTCTTCTTCTTCTTCTTCTTCATCTTCTTCTACCAGTGGAGTCCAGAGCCTGCTCCATGATTCAGGGTTCTTGCAACCATGCATCAAGATGGATGTGTGACCCGCCCCCCGATTCCTGCTTCAGCCCTGTAGTTGAAATGTTCCTCTTTAATACTCTTGTAGTTGTAGCTGGTCTACCTTTATAAGTTCCCAAACTGGAAAAAAAACAATAGCATTCTAGCGTAGACTGTTTGTTGTAGAGTCCACAGGATACACGCACTGGAAACATCCAGGCTTAATGGGCCAACACTAATGGTAGTTTCAGGCTTTCTGGTTCTATCCTGAGCTCAACTTAGTGTCTGTGTTCCTTCTCTTCTCCCTGTGATCAGTTTTCTCTGTGTTCTTTGGTTTTGTTCCAACTTCCAAAAAAAAACAACATTTAGGGGTAGTCTCTGGATTTAACCAGGATAAAGCATGCTGAAGTTGAAGTGTAAACTCTTCACAAAATTCTTCGTTATAACCCCCGTAGAAAATGAAACACGTTTCCACTTTTGGAATAACATTCCTCTTCCAAACAGTTCACACGTAATGACATAACACAACCTGAGACATTCCTCTCAACCACCCAATCACACCAAGCTGCTTTTTTGTCTTCAGAGAGTCCGGGTTCTCCTCTCGATGGAACGAGTGGTAATATATATTTAGAAATGAAGGATCTGTGCTATGCCGTGTAGATGGAAGGCATTTATCAACACCAAATCTCCTGCTTTAATTGGATTTGTGCACAGAAAGAGAGGCTCTCCATTAGCTCAGGACGGAGAGCAGAGAGGAGCAATCTCACCAATCTGCAGAGTCTCATGACATCCTGCTTCACACTGAGATTTCCACCGCAGAACCCCTCCTCCTTCACTGCCTTCCTTTCTTCTAATAACTGTCACTACATTCTAACTATTAAATACCTATTAATCAAAGAATGATAGATCATTTTTTGACCTGAGACTGTATGTACTAATGGGTATGTTCATGATCCTGCAACGTATCCATAATTATTTGCTTTTTCATAATCGTATTAACTCTTATTTTATACTTGGTTCCTTTAGGGTTCTTTAAAGGTCTAAGGATGCATCGAAACTTTACGCTTAAGAAACAACCATAGACAACTTATACAATGTAGAACGTGTTTGTCAAATGGTTATTTTGACAGTTATGGCTTTTGCTGTTGATTTTTCCTTAAAAAGTTTATATTTGGGAGTGATTTCTGATAATGATTCTGTGCTTCTACACATACAGTACATTTTAAAATTGAAAGATCCCGTAAGGATTGTATAAGCAAAATATTATATTAGTTCTGTATTTTATACTGTTTAAATTACACCTTATATATAGGGTTCTACTATTTGTGGATTAGTGCTAGTTTCTTGCCTGCAATGTGAAAGACCCACTCGCTGGAAGTCCCACTAGTCCCAAGCCTGGATTATTAGGTGGGCAGGTTGTGCCAGGTTGTGTGTGGAACAGATTGGTCCACTGTGGTGACATGGAAAACCATTAACAGGTTTCTTTGGATAGTGAAATGTTTTAGGCTAAATGATGTTTCAGAAGTTCTCTCAAAGCGAAACACTGAAGATTATGTTTATGGAGAACCACACAGCTAAAACAACCATGTACCATTTAAACATTAAAAAAAGCTCTCAATAGGGTTCAAATTGGATTTTTTTTTCCTGACAGGAAAATGCTCTGTTGTAGAGCAGTATGCAGAACATATTGTATAAAGGTCTCCTATATGTTCCTGCTGCAAACTTACAAGGGTTCGACTTGGATTCGACGAAGGTAACTGATTGGATAATTAATGGTTATTAGCTTCTTTAACAGGTATTACTTGGAACTTATGCAGAACTTAGAGACTTCCGTAGTACCTTCAGGAATTCCTCCAAATGACTTTCTGATCAGGAAACAATCTTTTGGATGGTTCTAGATGGGACCTTTAAGTGGTCCTAGAGGAACAACCAAATAAATTTCTCACTCTCACTCATCTTCTATACCGTTTTTTCCTGTATTCAGGGTCGCGGGGACCTGGAGCCTATCCCAGGAGGCTTAGGGCACGAGGCAGGGTACACCCTGGACAGGGTGCCAATCCATTGCAGGGCACACACACACACATACACTCACACACTCATTCACACACTACAGGTAATTTGGGAATTCCAATTAGCCTAACCTGCATATTTTTGGACTGCGGGAGAAAACCGGAGTACCCGGAGGAAACCCCCCAAGTGCGAGAGAACATGCAAACTCCATGCACACAAAGGCGGGAATTGAACCTGGCCGGGAATTGAATCTGGACCCTGGAGGTGCTAGGGACAGTGCTAACCACTACACCACCATGTCACCATCCCAAAGAAATTTATAAAGTTTAAAATTTTGTAATAAATTATATATTATTAGTTTTTTTTATTAAGTTGCAAATGTTCTAATTAGGGTAATTTGTAGGATAATCAAGGGTCATTTGTTTTGTAAATAGGTTCTACTTGGAATTCTGTCAGAAAGGTAAACAAGCAAACAAACAAAAACACTTTCACATATAAGTTTTGTGAGCTTCTCCAAAACTAATAAAACACAGTGGAAGATTTTAGACTTAACCTTTTCAGATAAAAAAATTGTCCATCAGATATGTAAGCGTTCTAAACATCCTAAATAGGTTCTGCCTGAAAGCATTTCTGATAAGTGAAGGTTGTGTCTCTTTATCCTCTCTTTTTTTCCACATGTTGACTTTTTCCCAAAAGCAGCTTGCGTTTAATTCACAGGATCTCCGAATGCTTTGAGAATTTCATCCTCTCGGATCTCGGATTTTTATAACGACGCCATTAAAGCCGGTTCTATACGGCACCAGGCGCTACACGTCTCCTCACTCTGAGCTCAGGAGGAAATCAATGCCTGCTGCACGCTGACATTTTAATCTAAAGGTCCTGCATATTTGTTTTTCTGGACTTTGAAGCCGAGCCCAGACATAAAGCTTATAGCCGGACTCGGCGGAGGAGGACGCCGGCCGCAAAGCTTTTCTTTCATTCCTCTCTCGTTTTCTGACCCTCTCCTCCTCCTCCTCCTCCTGACTCTCCTCTTACTCCTCCCCCCTGTTTTTTTCTCTTCTTCGTTCTCTCCGAGTTTTTTTTTTCCTTCCATCCTCTCAATGCTGAAACAATCATCAATTACCCTTATCCGCCTGCGCCATCTCATCTCGCCTCATTTTAGAGATGAGGCTTCCATGTTGGAAAAAGGGACCATCCAATCCTCTCTCTGTCCATCACACCTCTATCTAATTCTCTCTCTCTCTCTCTCTCTCTCTCTCTCTCGCTCAGACCTGAGATTGACAGCCGGTAAGCAAATCAATAATAATTATTGACTTGTGGCAGCTGATGCTTGAATGGGACAGAACTAACATTCAGCATGGATCATCTGAATATCCAACACTTTGGACTCATGCATATTTAATTTAATGTGTGTGTGTGTTAGGACACTGTTTCCTAATACATATCCCATCGATTGGACGTCATTTTTCTGAGAGTTCAGCACAAATATTTGCTGTACCATAGTGAAACCGTACAGGTTCAATAACACACACATTATTGACCTCTAGCTTTATTCTGATGGCCTTAATTCCATTTCTTTCTCCCATTCTTTATGTATATAAACATTTCAGAGACAAAAGAAAAAATTCGACGTCAAAAAGCCATGTGACCTGCTAAGAAAACAGTGTTCTTAATAAACTTCAAAAGAACCTTCAACTGTTCAAAGAATAAAAAAAAAAGGTTTTTCCCAGATGTGTGGGAATAAAAAAAATCTTAGTCAAAGTATATTTTTCTTCAGCGAAAGTAAACAATTATAGCATAAAGAGCTCTTAATCGTTCAATGATCCATTGGATCATGTGTCTATGTGTCTATATTACTTGGGCAAGTCTGCAGTACAAACTTCATTACCTTTATATCTAGAACCTGGCAGATGTTTAACATGTAACTTTTTGAACTTGGTACAAAACTAAGCAGTTCTTTAAGGGTTCATTGGATAACTAAGAGAACTTAGTTTGGGCGTCGCTAGACTGCTTTTACTGGGAACTGTACCCCAGTATTGATCTGTTGTGCCCTAGTAACATCTCAAATTCTCCACGGCTGTGTGTGTGTCGTAGCCAGGGAACCATGCCTCAGCTACCAATCAGGTTTGATGCACGATACCATGATGAGACTAAAGTAAGTTTTATAAGTAATATTGATGATCTTATTGAGCTGTAAGTCTAGCACCCCTGGTTAGTAGCCAGGTAGTACTGATAGAGAAACATCCCATCTAAGGAAGTTTGTTTGATTGTTTTTGCTCAGTCGCATATCTCACTGTAGCTGCGGTCAGAGCGCAGGGTTATCCATGGTACAGCGACCCTGGAGCACATAGAGATAAGGGCCTTGCTCAAGGGCTTAACAACGATTACCTGGGAGAGCTGGGGCCGGGACCCAATCAGTAACGCAGTGCCTTAACCCTCTGAGCTATTCACATCCTAAATTGGTTCTAGCAGGAACCAGAATTATAAACCCTGCAGTAGGATTCTACATAGAACTTTTATAGGGAGCATGAACTACAAGAATTTTCCAGCTTAAACAATGGATCACTTATTCCATGTGCTTGTAATTTATTTATTTATTATTATTATTTTTTTAAAGAGTTAAGGGCCTATTTGAAGGCAAAAACCTAAGTGTTCCACTACTTGGATAATTCAGGGTTACCAGTTTGCTAAAGAGGTTCTAGTTAGGACTCTTTCTAATTAGGTTAAACTCCACTGCTGTTTTCCACTGGACCTATAGGATGTGTGTAGCATTGAGACTCTTGCAGGGGAAACAACACTTGTAAAAGGGTTCTTCAAAATGTTCCTGCTTGGACAGTTAGGGTTTTTCATTTCCTAAAAAGGTTCTACATGGAAATGTCGTTAATATGGAAAACCTCTGATCTACAATAATGTGAACGGGTTTTACTAAGAGATATTCCTAAATGGGTCCTACTTGATTTTACTATCTCTTTCGTTCTGAATAGGAAACGTTGCTGTAAAGTTTTATGAGGAAGAGCGAGCTTCTCAAAAATGTTCTCCAAAAGGATAAACAAAACAAAGTGAAAGCTTCCTAACATGGTTCTATCTGGAGGATTTTTTCATGAGGAGACCCTCTGCTTCTACACAACACCTTCACTGGAGATCCTCAGAGGTTCTAGATTTTATAACCAAATTTTCTTCTGTGCCTTTGTACATGTTTAGATGTTAGTAACAGAAACAACCTAATTATAATTTCTTCATGAGAAGAAATTCTTCTTGTTTTTATATCAAAGCCATTATAAGCAAATGTGTGGCTCCTACGTAGCTCCACCAGGTTCCTAACTCAATGAGGCTTTTTTTCATCACTCCTTACATACTCATTAATCTAATGCTAGCTGGATTTGTCTGGATCTTATTTAATGCAATCATTTAGAAAACGTCCCATGCAGTCAGATTCATCTCCCTCCATGTTCTCATTTCATTTATTTCACTCAGTTCTCTCAGCACGGACTTGTTGTTTAGTCAGCAGCATGGAGCTTCCTGGCCGTAAACAACTCTCAATTAGCACAATGAGCGCTAACGCTAATGATGCTGCCACTCCATGAGTCTCTGAAGTCAAACGGCGAATGTTTCAATCACACAGGGAACGTTTACGAGCGTGTGGATTCTCAGCAACTCCATGATGAATATTCTTCCTGCTCTGATTAAATGCTCATCATTAATTGACACAAGTGCTAGAGCTAAGGAGTACCTTCACAGCTTCTTCTGATAAGGGAATCATTGGTTGTAGGTTTTAAAGAGAACCTCAATGGGAACCTTAAGCAGTTAAAATTTGTTTTGATTGAGGTTCTTTAGTTTATTACAGGGTTTGACTTGGAAGATGTTAGTGTTGGGTTCTACACAGAACTTCATGGTTCTTCATGGTTGACTTTTTTGGTTTTGTAATAATGTACATAATCACTTATAATCAAAAAGACGAAAAGCTACAAATAATGCAGTACTGTGTTCTGTACTCCAATAATCCAGAACCTAGGATTATGAAAAGAGGTTCTATGTTAAATCATCATTGAGAGAACAAGAAAGATAAATGTTTATATGCTCCTCAGACAATTGGAACGCTGAAACATACGGCGGAAACGTCTCCCAATCGGCACATTAATAAACCCTTATAGCCTCTTAGCATCTTTAACAATTCATAAGCTTTAGCACTGATTTG
This sequence comes from Clarias laeviceps, assembly GCA_030014305.1. Taxonomy (NCBI): domain Eukaryota; kingdom Metazoa; phylum Chordata; class Actinopteri; order Siluriformes; family Clariidae; genus Clarias; species Clarias laeviceps. The sequence goes on from JAQMYJ010000038.1 coordinate 1,897,443, forward strand.
CTACGTAAAAAAAAAAAAAAAGTGTATTTCTATATCAATATAAATTAATTTGTGTGTGTGTGTGTGTGTGTGTGTGTGTGTGTGTGTGTATGTGTGTGTGTTATGGAGTTTGGAGTGAACCATGGATTTATAGCATGTCCAGGATAAACTCAAGAAAGGCTGTGCCGTCTTCGGCTGACGCTCTGCTCTGTAAGGTCAGGGTGATGTATGATGATGTGTGATGGAGTGTGTGTGTGTGTGTGTGTGTGTGTATGTGTGAGACAGTCCCCTAATAATTCTCCTGCCTTTTATCTCAACTGTAATTAAACAGGAGTAACAGGGTCCAAGGATCATTGTGGAAAAAATAGGTCAAATCATCACTAGGAACCATTACAAGAACATTTAGAAGAACTTCCTATCGCTCTTGTTTTCTTTCTCTCAAACACAAACAAACAAAGTCATACATGTGACAATATAGTTTACAATGCAGGAACTTTACCTGGCATGGCACACATGGGGTGTACATCATTTAATAAATTTCAATATATGATGGATATGACAGACTGTCTTGGATACCCAGAACCACAGTTTGGTTTGACTCCACCCACAGTGACCACACCCTCCAACGTTTGTCAGCAGAACTTTAGTAAGACCAGGAGTGTGGCGTTCACTTGCAGGATGCCGCAGATATGATGCTCCAGTTGTTCTCTATGACCAGAACCTGAGCACCTGAGCAGCAGCTCTGTGGTAAAGCAATATCAACAATTACAAGGTGCGTCTTCACCTCATCAAGTGAGGTAATATCTTAGCAAACAGCTTGATGTTTTCCCATTAAATTTGATATCTTCTTGGAAACAAGTGCTGATAGCAATAGGGCCAAAAAGTGCTTGGCCCCGTTCATCACTGCTCTGCTCATATTATGCCGCTATCGATCTTTAATATCTTTTTTCACTATTATTACTCACTCTCACTCATTCATTATCTATAGCGATTATCCCATTCTGGGTGGGATGCCAGTTCATCACAGGGCACACAAGAACACACACTCATTCACACACTACAAGCAATTTATGGAGACCCCAATTAGCCTAATCTGCATATCTTTGGATTGTGTGAGGAAACCAGAGTACCCTGAGGAAACCCACCAATCACGGGGATAACATACAGACTAGAAGGCGGGTCTCGAATCCTCAACCTTGGAAGTGTGAAGCCTCTGTGATTACCACTACACCATTGTGCTGGTATTATTATTTTATCTATTTCATTTATGTATTATCAATAATTAAAAAGATTATCACATATTCAAAAAAAAAATATTTTTTTATTATTATTATTTTTATTATTATTTAAATATGTTACTTATTATTATAATTTTTTTTCTCGTAATTTTGTTTATATTTCTTAAAATGTTTTATTTTTATCAGTTCCCCTACTTCCCCCAAAAGGCTCTGCCTTTGCCAGGCCACAGTTGTAAATAAGAAACCTGTTCTTAATCTGTCTTGCCTGGTTAAATAAAGGTAAATTAAATAAAAGAATAAAAAAAAACAAGGGTGCATTTTGCATCAGTAAGTTTAACTTAAATATTAAAACACATAAAACCCAAGGTGTTACAGATCCATGCCAGCAACACAGCATAGGTTAATGACGATGAAACATATTTATCTATTGGAAGTGATTATTTGGAAGCCTTGCTGGTGTGTGTTAACAGGGAGGATATCGACATAAAACTGTGTATTTGAGTTTTCACATGTGTCAGATAGAATTATAAGGGTAAATTTCACCACTACAGGAATATGTGAATGAAGTCGCAAAAATGTGTGACTTTTTTTGGTCACAAAAACGACCAAAAACAACCATAAAAACAAGTGATCTTGTGTATCTGTGCTATTTCTTTAACTATATGACCCATTTAGATTTTTTTTTTTAACTTAGTCTTGTTTGTATAGTTGGTTAAAACAAAATAAAACTCAGTTCATCATACTGCCCTAGGTTGTGCTGAAATAAAGATACAAGACTCTATAATGCATAATCCATATACAGTATATGTTTATTGGCTAAACTGCTCTGAGGTTTAAGGGCTACGCATTAAGTATATTATGTATAAATTTCATTTTAATCTGTGCAAGTGTTCCAGCACACAGAGTGTTCAGATTCCTTTAGAAAAAAAAAAAAATCATGTTACATTTTTAAGGTTTCCATTTGATGCATTTAATCATTGCATTACATCATCTGTAAACTTCAATAACTAACATCTCTCTCTCTCTCTCTCTCGCAGCTTGTACTCTTAAAACCCGGCCCATTTGAAGCGAGGGGTTCATTATAGGACTTATGAAGGCTTAGCCCCGGCATAGCGCTCCAGAGGAAGTCCACGTCCTGCAGTCTGTTTCAGAAAATGATAAACTGAGCCAGGCAATCGATAGAAGTGATGCCAAGGCATCGGAGAACGACGGGAGGTCATCGATGAGTTCTCTGCGTCCAGAGCCGCTGCTTGCAGGGGGACATCCGGTACGCCTCGGCCTCCATAATGAGGCTCCGGTACACAGCTGCTCCCACATGCTCTGACTGCGGTGTGGAATATGGCACAGGCTATCGATTAGCTTAATGCGCTCTATACAAACACAGGCTCAGCCCTGGGCCACACGCTGAGCTCTGAATACATACGTTAGCGCATACATCGAGGCACGTGTTGCACAAGGGTATCCAGGGGAATAAAGCGATCGTTTAGAGGTGCTATGAAATGTCTAAAGGCTTAAGAGTTAAAGGCTACAAGTGTGTGGTAGTGGTATAGAAAATGGATTTAAAAAAACATTTGTTGATTATAAGTATTTCTTTAACATGTAGGGAGCGAGTCTCCAGTGTCAGGACTTTATTACATTCAGAGGTAAAGCTGTACTGTAAGTAGTAAATGCTGTGATTATTTTGGGGAATTTATAACTGCTATAATGTAAGTAAGAACAGGAACTAGCTTTAAATGTAACCAGAAATGGATAAAAAGTATGATGTCATTCTTTAGCCAATAAAAATGTTTAATCGTTTGAAAAAAAAAAAATTTATTTCAAATCCCTGTGGTGTAAGAGGAGTAAAACACTATACAGTAGATTGTGCTGCTATTGAAAAATAATCAACTTCAGGGTGGTATTAGTGACTTTACTCGACTGACTTTAACAGCATGACTTTTACACCAGTGTAAATAGTGAGTCATTACACTAGACTAGAATTAATTTAGAATGAATTTAATTAAATAAATGAATGTACTTAATGAATCATTAATTCAATTGATTTTATTTGAATCGAATGAGTAATTGAATTGAATTAAACAAGAAGTGTGTGTGTGTGTGTATCAGTTGTCACTACATTACATACTTGCGTCTTAAACGTGCGCGATGAACTCACCAACGATTGAGTAAACAACCCGAAAGAATATAAAACCCCCTTGTTTTGTTGTAGAGTATGAAATGTGCAGGTGAACATGTGGACAGTTTTAGCCCTCACGCCACGGGAGCTTCACCTGGCCTTTCTGCAATCGATGCCTCAGGTTCCCCGAGCTCTCATCTTTTGTCCCGGAGTTACGAGAAACAAGACAGCAGCGTCCGAAAATGGTGCTGCGCGGACGTATGCGTCAGCCAAAGGTCAGCTGGCCGCTGAGAGACATGAAAGAGCTCGACGCTCGGGTCAATAAAGCCACGATTTCAAAAGAAGCTGCGCCCGTCCAATCAATGTCCTGACACAAAAAAAAGAGCAAACGGATGAGATCAAACCAGGAAGACAGAACGAGTGCTTTTCCACTTTTAGGAGTGTCTTTCTCCAGAACGCTCTGCTGTTTTTTCGTCATTTTATACCAGAAGAGAGCTGATAGGAATTTCAGTGCCATGAATTATACGATGATAATAGACGCTGAGTGATGGAGGCCAGGCTGAAGGGGATGGTTTTCTCCAAACAGAACAACGTGAAGGTCTCGTATAGCACTTCAATACATCATCCAGTACTGTGCAAAAGTCTTAGGCATGTGGAAATAACTGCTGTAGAGCCAAAAAAGAAATAAAAAATACATTTCTACATTAAGAAAAATTGGGTGAAAAATGAATAGGCATTAAAAATTGGTAATAAAGTGCATATTTCCAAGAAAGTCATTTGTGATATTGCTGAGAACCTCCTGAATCCGTGTCTCTAAGTCCTCCAGTTTGTCCTCCAGGATGTTGGCTGGGACAACACGGACATCGTGAATGGCCTCCAGGAAGTCCAGATCTCACTCCATGTCATATTTTTTTTACTGTGGGGCTACAAAAAGGACAAAGCCTCGCACACTGGAGAACACGGAGGCGGTACATGTACATGTACAAGTTGTTTCAATAAATTTGTTTTAGAAATGTGGAATTTATTACCAATTTTTAATTGTTACTTTACTAGTTACTTTTCACCCACCCTGTAGATGCCCTAGGAATTCTGTACTCTTTTAGGACATAAAGATTTATACAGAGAGACCCAAACAATGTATACACAACAACTTGATGCCCTTTTTTAAAACTCTAATTGAATTATGACAGCAATGTGTAGTTATTAAGATGTCAGTAGACATAATGATGCTATAAGGTGACCAGTCTGTATCATATATATACAGTAATGTACATACATACAGTATAAACTTAAACTTTTCAACATTCCCCAAATGAGGTTCCCCTTTTGAGTCTAAATCGGCTTAAGGCTTATTTTTGTAACATTGCTTGGTCTAAATGCTAGACAAATAAAATTGAATTGAGTGATTGTGTTTTATTTTTCCTGTTCCTCATCCTTTTTGTTCATTCTAATTTCTCTAGACGAGTTAGTTTAAAGTCAAACTTAAAAATAAAGCAACGTTATTTTTAGAAATATTTAATTTAGGTGAAGAGATTTGTACAAGTATGTGGGACTAATTTGACGAGACAATGTTATTCTGAATGATTTTATATAGAGAGTGTAGTGAGGTACATGCAAGGCAAGGATTTCTTCTAAAAAGATTCTACAGTATATAAAAGATTCTATATAAAGAAGTGAACAGTAATTAATGAAACAAAGTGAATAATGTTGCGCAATGACACTTTGCTTAAAATATATTCACAGGTACAATTTTTGCTCCGAGGACTCACACCTGCTTACCTTTCTTTCTCTCTCTCTCTCTCTCTCTCTTTTCTATTGCTAATATCACTCTTTCATCTCCTCTTTTTTCTTTCCTCTTTATCTCATTTTCTCTTTCTCTATATATGTCTCTCTATTCTATTCTATTCTATTCTATTCTATATTTTCTCTAGGACTATCCTATCCCCTTTTTTTCATTTCTCTCTCTCTCTCTCTCTCTCTCTCTCTCTCTCTCTTCTTTTTCTTAATCTCTTCCTATTTATGTCTCTCATCCCCTTACATCTTTCTGCTTTTATCTTTTTTCCCTCTCTCTCTTTCTTTTTGCTAAATGAACCCATAGAGACGTCCCTTAACAGGACAACATCCTCATCCTCAAGTGGGTCTCAGGAACTCTGCTTTATCACACCACCTTGTCGCTGATTATTTTCCTCTAACAGCATGACTATGTGTTTTGGACTGACTGTACATCATTTACTCCACATTCAGTTTAAAAAGCTTCCAATGTACATCACGCACACACACACACACACACACACACACACACACTGTTCTGTATGCTTGTGGAGGTCCATGGTCAGCCTTTTTTCTCTCTCTTAGATAAAGAGGGATGAAGAGAAGAATAGAAGATGAGTGAGAGACAGAGAGGAAAACCAATCAATAGAGCGACAGACAAGAGAGAGAGAGAGAGAGAGACATGAAGAAAGGCAGGCATGGGGGGTAAAAATGAATATAACAGAGTGAGAATGAGAGAAAGGAAAGAGAAGTGTAAAGGAAGAAACCTGGAGGGGGCGGGGCTTAAGCTTGAGGTCATGGCTGAGGGTCAACAGCATTTAAAGGCTGCAGCAGGGTGCTACCCACCCCCACCTCTCTCTCTCTCTCTCTCTCTCTCTCTCTCGCTCTCACACACACACACAAACAGGTATTTTGTAATTGTCGCTCACACTCTTACCTGCAGCTGTGTGTTAAAGCGCCTCAGGCCTCAGACTGTTCTCACACTTTCCTAAATACCACTTTTCCACTGGACACTACCACACACACACACACACACACACACACACACACACACATTTATATAAATAAACTACAAGATTTTGTCTGTACATTGGTCAGAACTCGCTCTCTTTATGTTTCAAACATTGGAGGACCAGAAACCAGTCTTGGAAAAAAATATGTCTGTCTGTCTGTCTGTCTGTGTGTCTGTCTGTCAGTCTGTCTGTCCAGCCAGATTTTATCACAGCATCACACAAAACTGTCTGGACAGATTTTACTGAATCTTCTGCAGTCCTTATGTTTCTGCCTGAAGTTTAATCTGCACCATAAGTGGAATCTAAATGTTGAGTAAAAGTGATGTTATGAACAGTTATGTGGTGGATTTAATCGTCTACTTTAAAATAATCTACTAATGCGCTGCTGTCTCAATGTAAACAAACACCTGCACCAATAGATATTAATTATAAAAGATAA
>JAQMYJ010000038.1:1937690-1957253 GCA_030014305.1 Clarias laeviceps
GCATGAAAAGTGACTGAAGAAAGTGTCATGTGCAATGGTCAGATATATAAATATGTATTGCATGAATGTGTCCATGACTGTCCAGTCAGTGTCAATGTTTGAAAAGATTGAAAAGATATTACTAGGCGTCAAAATATTTAAATGTAATCAACAGCTAAAATAGCGTTCTAGCAGGTCATACGTTATTCAAAGGTGGATCGTAGCAGTCCTTAGATGCCTTGTAGCCTTCATGGCAGGTTCGTACATTTTCATAATGGATCATACAATCCAAATCAATGCTGAATTTAGTGTTGACATGCAGATCTTATGAGCTGTCACTACTGGAGCATTTGTAAAAACGTTTCATACACTGGGTGAAGGAAATCTGTTATATATTAGATATAATTGGTCACCGCATGTTTTGATGTGTAGTAGGTACTTTGTAAAAATATGTATGGTGGATAAATTGTGACAGTGTTTTGACCATTCTTGATAGCATGCGTTTGGCATGGTCTGTGGCAGAGACCTTAATATTTCTTGGCTGATGCGTAGTCAATTCTATAAGTCTATCGACCAAGAGTCATCAGGAATATCAATTCCAGACAAGATCAAAAATATAGGAAAGCCCCAGTGGTGTTCAGGTGAGTTTGTGAGTCGTAATATAAATATACTAAGCAAAACCAAAAACAAGTTTTGTAAAAACAAACGAAATAATCTTAGACATACAGTCTAAGAAAAATGACTGATTTCTTTAATTAACTTGTCTAAGTGGTGAATTACTTCCCCTCTTGCAAACACGTAGCATACTAATACGACGTCTAATTTCTGCTCCAGATCTTAATCACGTCTCATATGACCTTGGCTAAAATTCCACATCAGATTCTTAAGATCCTCCTTCTTGACAGATGAGCATGGACGAGTCCATCTCCTGCTCCGAAGCCCTCCCACTCGGCCGATGCGCACGGGGATCGTGATGAATCGGCCGCTCGGCATGCCCAGATTGTTTTCTAACATTTAATTCAGTTTCTTCCTGTGCTTGGATGAACAGCGCTGCCTTATGGATTTCTGTCCTAATGTACTTCTGCAGGTAGAGAAGAGGTAGAAGAGGGAGGCCGTGGGGGAGGGGCGGGGCTGTCTCAGCAAGCCCGGGAAATTATGAAGGCTCGGATCGATAGTCAAGGTCGCGACCCCTCCATTGCCCCCTTGTGCGTGTGTGTCTCCACCCTTCACAATTCACCACAGCATTTGGTCTCTCCACCCTAACAAGAATGAAAGACCAGAGTGCAAAACGCTCCTCTTGAATAGAACGACATTCTGTCTTTCTTTTTTCTTTAAATTTATCTTAAACATCTTTATGTCTTTTAAATTTTCACTTGATTTCCTGCTCTTTTTGTCATCTCCATCCTCTCTCTCTCTCTCTTGCTCTTTCTCATTCTCTCTCTATTCAGTCCTTTGTCTTATTCTTACATTTATACCTTTGTAAATCTTTTTAATCCATATTACATTCATCTTTTAGAGAAATATCATAAATGTGTACAGCAAATTGCAAAACAAGATCTTATGTCTAGGGTTTAAATTAGGTGGGTGGTTTATTATTTTTTCTCAGAGCAATTAATACCATCTTCATGATCATACTTGATATAAATCACACTAATAGACAGATGACCGCAAGACAGCTACCTGCTGTACTAACCCCATGACCCTCCCTCCATCATTCTGACCCTGAGTTATTTTCTGTAATGATGCATTAACCTTTAGATCTACCTTTAGATTTACTTATTCACATTCTCTCATAACCTGCAGAAGAATGAAAGCATCAATCCCTGCACTGGTGCTCTATAAAAAAATTAAGAAAAAAGAAAAAACACTAAATGTAATCAAAACACAGTCAAAAACCACAAAGGAAGGTGAAAATGTGAATATCTACAAATACAGGCATAAAACACAATGAGAGAAAACACAATGACATGGATTGGACTGGTGGAATGGCAAGATTTTGTCTGATGAAATTACAGTAGTGCATGTGTAATGGTACAAACACCTATACTGTGTTTAATATTCTTTAATCAGTTCACAGCCTTCAACCTTTTTGATAGCCAAAAGTTGGAACCTATACCAGAATTAGGGCATGAGGCAGGATAAGGGGGGTAAGACCCTGCAATGGATTGGATGGATTAAAGGCGTTATATAAAGAAAACTGAATTCAATTGAATAGAACTGAAATATTGTCACGGCGTGTGCCTGTGACGGGCGTACGCCCAAATCTATTATCGCTCTTCGCTCACTCCGTATGCTTCCTAGGTAGGCGGCACCCCCTTCTGCAGGGATGCAAAGCGACGGGGCCGCCTATTCGGGCCGGCTGGCGATAATTAACGTTAATAGGATCTCGGGCTTGCTCCGCATTATAAAAGCAAGGCGCGGAGTTTAGTCCAGGGTCCGAGAAGAGCGCAAACAAGTGTGCAGTAGAGCTGGAAGTGAGTGGCATGCGAGCAGGGCGATGTGATGTGCCCCACAGAGACTTTAAAAAGGACACCGGAATTCCGCCCTTTAATCTCCGCACTGAGGACAGCGCGGGAAAGAACTGCGCGAGCTCCCGCGGGACCTTCACTCCCGTGCAGAGCCCACCTTCGCCTACCCGCCGCCGAAGAGGGAAAGGCCGTGAGGAGGACTGCGTTAAGGCCCCCGATCCCAGGCAGGAAAGCCGCCCAGCCGACGGACGTCAGCGAGGACTCCCGCCTGAGGCCGCACCCAGAGAGAGCTGGGAGGGGCCAGGCCGGGAGAAGAACTGTTGAGGGAGTGGTCTCCGCGTGCTCCGTTCTGCCACTCCGTGCACCACCACCTTTCGCCAGCTGTGTGCCAGCATGCCAGCTAGGCACTGCCCCCGGAGCTGAACGTGCACCTTCTTTCCTTCCCTTTCTTTCCGTCCTCCCTCCTTTAACCCTTTCCTTCCCCATTTATCCTAAGTAAATTACCCTTTTCACCGTAAGAGCTCGCCTCGTGTCCGTGCTTCATGGCGCACAAACGTAGGGTCGAACCCATTACAAATATGTAGCAGTGATTCACACTGGGGGGTACAGATTCCCCTTTGACAAAAGAAAAAACATACACCCAAAGTGCTCCTCTAGATCTCTTGCTCGGATAGTACTGATGCTTCTAAGTAAACTAGAACCGCCAGGGCTTCAGGTCTTTTTAGGGTCATTAGGTCATTAGAACATTAGGGTCTCATAAGATTCAAGCCTGACAAACTGACAAAGATGTGGTGCATTGTTATGATATCAATATTGCGAAAGCAATGAAATAACCAAGATTGATCCCAGATTGTGGACTAAACTTCTGTAGTTGCAGTCTTAAACTATTGAATAATTTAAAATCTAATATCATGCCAGCATGAACCAGACTGGCACCTGTTTCAGCTCCTTTCTCTCTTCCATCCTCAGTCTGCTCTTTCTCTTGCTTTCTAAATGGAAAGGTTTTCCCTTGCCGTGAGAAAATGGCCACCTCTGAGCGTGAGTGCTGAGGAGAGGCCGCTATCGAGTGACACTAAACCCTTTACAAGCGTTCGCAATCATCCACGGATTTGTACAATGAAGGGTAAACTGTCCAAATTGCATGCTGTTCTGTCCTCACCAAAGCTTTAGCCATGTCACCCTTCAAGATCTCACACACACATTACCCAGGCTGTCAAAGTGGCCTTTTGTTCACCGCAGACCCTAATCATCACCATCAGCATCATCATCATCATCATCATCATCGTCGTCATCATCCTCACCTCCATTATTACTGTTATCCTTGCTGTCCTTCAACAAACTTTCTCTTTTTTCACTTCTGTTTTTTTCTTCCCTTATATCACCAAAAGAAAAAAATTACCCTTTTATTTTGTTGTGGACGTAAAATTACAGGATCGGGAGGGGGAAAATTGGACAGTGTTTTCTGCCGCGGAAATCAATTTTCTTTCTCTCGGTTATGATCAACATGTCAGAGGCATCAGGCTCAAAATGGCCGTTAACACCAGGCTGGACGAAAAAAAAAAAAAAAAACAGGCTTCTGTCTTAGCGTTTAGTACGATGGACTTCCAGCAGGATGAAACCGAACGAGCCTCAGACACATCAGGAAACTATAGTGGACCTGAAACAAAACGTCTCAAAATTACAGTATAAAGCTTTTTTTTTTCTTCACGTCTACCTTTGACATTTTGTCCATGACCAAATGGCTAACAGGTACTGGGTACTGTCCCAGCATTTTCAACTATTAATGGAATGCATTTTACAACCTACAGTAGAACCTTAAACAGATAATACAATGTTAGGATTTTTCACTATGGTCTAACAAATGACTTTTCTGCTAGCTCATTTGTAATGTGTCAATCACTGTCAACATTCCCAGTTGCCTAGCAACCACCCTATTAAGAACTCTAACCAGAGGTGTAGTGCTATTTGTTTAAGTACAGTGTCCACTATACCAGCCTCTGGAGGCAATGTTATGATCTGGGATTGCTTCAGTTGCTAGGCTCAGCAACATTATTTGGCAATAAGTCAGCTGATGACCTGAATGTACTGAATGACCAGGTTCAAATTCAAAATTAGGAATATAAAAATATAAAATAAGATATAATACAGCAATTACACAGTATAGAAAATATAGAAAACTTGGCTGTAAAATTTACATTATGTACAAGTGAGAAAAATTGAAAATAGAATTGAGATGTTAATCGAAATGGGAATGACCAGAGTGATCAGTCCTGAGAGGTGTTGTGAATGGGAGTCCGTATAGCTTGCATGAAGAAGCTTCTCCTCAGTCTCTCTGTGTTGGCCTTCAGGGAGTGGAGGCGCTTTCCTGACAGAAACAGGGAGAACAGTCCATTGTTGGGGTGGCTGAGGTACTTCAGGATCCTGGTTTTGGTCCAGCACCGCTTGTTGTAGATTGAGTGAAGATCAGGAAGCTTGGTGTATGATGCGTTCAGCTGATTGTACCACCCTCTGAACAGCTTGTCTGTCCTGCATGGTGCTGTTCCCGAACCAGGTTGTGATGTTTCCCATCAGGATGCTCTCTATAGTGCAGGAGTAAAGGTTCATGATCACCTTAGAGGGCAGTTGAAGGTCTCTCAAGCGTCTGAGGTAGTAGAGACACTGCCGGGCCTTTTTCAACATGCTGTTGATGTGACAGGACCATGATGTTGATGTGAACACTGGGGTATCTGAAGCTGCCCACTCTGTCCACTAGGCTCTCGTTGATCACGGGGGTCTGGTACTTCCTCTCCTGCTTTGTTCTGAAGTCCCCTATTAGCTCCTTTGTCATATTGACTCTGGCACCAGTTCTCCAGATTTCTAATCTCCTCCAGGTAGGCCATCTCATTGTTGTCAGAGATCAGGCATTGTCAGTGACGGTTTTACCAACAAACTTAATGATGGTGGTGGAGTTAGTAGTGGCCATGCAGTCATACAGTAGTTGTTCAATGTGTACAGTACAGAAGGGCTCAGAACACAACCCTGGGGGGGCTCCAGTGCTAAGGGGGAGGGAGGCTAAGACATGTCCACCCATCCTTACTGCCTGTGGTCTGCCATGTAGGAAATTGGACTGACACATACTGTAGATGGGAGTCCCAGGTGCTCCAGCTTGGTGGTGAGTATGGAGGCAATTATAGTGTTAAATGCTGAACTGTAGTCAACAAAGAGCATTTTAACATAATTCTCCTTCCTAGAGATGTGTGAAGGAAGTGTAAAATGGCATCATCTGTTGAACGGTTTGGACGGTATGCAAACTGTAGTGGATCCACTGTGTCAGGCAGTGAAGAAATGATGAAGTCTCTGACCAGCTGCTCCAAGCACTTCATCACTACTGAAGTCAGGGCTACAGGGCGATAATCGTTGAGGGAAGCAGGATGGGGTTTCTTTGGGACGGGATCAACAATTGACTCTTTACAGCATGTGGGGATTACTGACTGGGATAAGGAGAGGTTGAATATTACTGTGAACACAGGTGCTAGCTAGTCAGCGCAGGCTCTGAGGACTCGGTCTGGGATGTCGTCTGATCCTGCTGCTTTCCTGGAGTTTACTTTCATGAAGGCTTACTTCACATCATTCTCGGAATGCGTTCCTGGTGTTGGCATTCTCTTCCTGACTGAAGCCATTAGCATTAGCATTAACATCAGAATTGTTTGATACTGTACAGCCTCGAAGCAAGCATAGAAGATGTTCAGCTCTTCTGCCAGAGACACGTCTGCATTCGTCATACCGGATGTTGGTGCTTTGTATTCTGTTTTTGTCCTGCCACAGGCACCTAGAGTCACTCGGTTGGAGCTGTGACTCTAGTTTCCTCCACTTTGCCTCCTTTACCACTTTCCGAGTGTTGTATGCCGAGTGTTTATATTTTGTCATGAGGAAGATGGCGGCCTGGTTGGATTTCCCAAACGGGGGCACAATCTCGTCTTTGATTTTTGATTGTTTTGTAGCAGTGGTCCTGTGCCCTTTCACCCCTCGTGGGGCAGGTGATGTGCTGTTGAAAGGTTGGCGTTGCGCGTTTGATGTTGGCGCTATTGTTACGGTGTTGTGTCTGATGCTGTGTGACTACCTCATGCAGCTCGCATAAAGCAGTGTCCATGTCCACTTGTGGTGGAATATAAAGGAGCTGATTATAACCAATGTAAACTCCCGAGTAAGGTAAAAAGGATGACATTTGATGGTCAATAGTTGCAGGTTGGGTGTGCAGGGGGTGTATGAGAGGAACAAGCCTTGCGCTGGTGCACCAGCTGCTGTTCACCATTATGCACACGCCACCTCCCCTTGACTTTCCTGAGTCTCGTGTACAGTCCATGCGGTGAACCAAGAAGTACTCGGCCAGCTGGATGGTGTGGTCCATTACCACTGGGTTCAGCCATGTCTTGGTAAGCAGAGGAGATTGCAGTGCCGAATGTTTTACTGGAACTTTACCGTGGCCCTGAGGTCATCGAGCTTGTTTTTCAGTGACTGGAATTTGGCAAGCAGGATGCTAGGCAGAGGTGTGCAGTGTGCACAAGGTCTTAGCCTGTTCCTAACGCCGACTCATTCCCCCTGGGGCCACCGCTTCAGGACTTGTCCTTTGTTCTCTCTAAGGATCTCACTCGGCCAGCTTGGATCCGGGAATAAAAACATTGAATTGTAAGTACATTGTAAACCAATATAAATAAGAGTATCTCTATCGTACCTAATCCACTCAATTGTAAAGAATTTACTGGTTTAAAATTACTGAAAGTTAAGAAAAAGAGGTCGGAGCAGTCGTGATGCCAGCCAACCTCATTCGGCTCTGTCTTGAATCACATCTATCGAGGTTATCAGATCTGTGGAGTTTTTCTACCCTGGCACGGCCATATTCCATGAATTCAGGAAAGGTGATTGAATGAAAGCTTAGAGTGTGCGACTCTTTCTTTGGCCAGGCAGTGTAGGTTTATCAATCTCATATTTAGTTGTTTTAGTCGTACTATAAGAAATAATAAGTACATTTTTTCAGATTCAAGATATTTTCACTTGCTAAGTCATCATGTTTTAGAGCAAGGGCAAAACATAAACACTGTTCATAAAGTGCTTTACATCCATTGGTCAACTAGAAATGAATGAATGATTAACTGTTAGACTTATGAATAAAAATATTGTGCTAAAAATAGGGGTAGCTGAGTGGTTAAGGCATTGGACTGTGGTCTAGAAGGTCCCAGGTTCAAATCCCATAACCACTAAGTTGCCAATGTTGGGCCCTTGAGCAAGGCCCTAAACCCTCAACTGCTCAGGCGTATAATGAGATAAAAATATAAGTCGCACTGGATAAGGACGTCCGCCAAAAGCTTAAAAGAAAATATAAATCTAGCTTGTAGGATAGATTAGAGTGGCATTAAGCCATAGGAGTAATAGTTTCTGAGGAAATGCAGCACTCACACACATGTTATTAGACTACGCTATGGAAACCTAGTTCAAGCTTTTACTGCTGTGAAAATTTTTGCTGTGAAAATGTTCCAAAAAAAATTAAACACTGATTTGCTGTCCTTACATTTTCATTAATTAACATTTGTTATATTTACTGTGCTGCTAAGAGATTAGCGGCGATTTTTTTCAGGTCATCCCTGTGCTCCCAAGGTTGTATATTCCCCTGGTATACAGTATACTGTATAACCCATAATAAAAATCTAAAAAAAAATACTCCCCAGCTCTCTATTTCTTTGATGAAATTCTTTTGAACGAGAACAATTGGTTTTGTTGTGCTGAAAAAGTTTTGAAGCCTGGTTTCAATAAAATAAACTGGATAATACTCACTCTTTATAGTGCTTATCCTGTACTGGATCATGGGAGGCCTGGAAGGCACTCAAGACATGACGCAGGGTACACCCTGGATGGGGTGCCAATCCATCAAAGGGCACACAGGCACTCACTCTCACAAAATTTCACCAAAGTTTCAGTCAGGCTAATCTACATGTCCCTGGACTGTGGGAGGAAACCTGAGTACCTGGAAGAAACCCATCACTCACGAGGAGAACATGCAAACTCCATGCACACAGACCCAAGACAGGAATCAGACCCTCCACCCTGAAGGTGCAAGGCAACAATGCTAAGACCCATGCCAAGGACTCTAAAACCAATGAAACCAAGTAATTCCAGACTCACACTGACAACGTGTGATTTAAAGCAGTGATAATAATCTAGATCTACTGTACACTAATCATTGTGAATATTTAAAGTAAGAATTCTTCTAGAATCTTAGAGGATCCAGACTAAGGATGTTCAAGCCATGCTGTTTATTTTAGACTAAAATTTCAATATAGAACCAAAGTTGGACAAATCTGAAGCTTACAGAGCCCACAACTATACTTACACAACAACTAGTTCTGACCAAGCAATCTGATTGGATGGGAGGCATTCCACGAGTGGTGATCAAGAGTATAATACCACCGTAAACTATATGCATCACTACATGTTACAGGTGTTACAATTGTTGATTACAGCTAATAACTATGGGTTGCAGCCTGGGTGAGAGTCGGTCTGTACAGTCCGCAGTACTGAGGAGAGAGCAGCTGCTTGACAAAACCCACATTCACAATTAGTCACAGAAGCACTTAAACACCATGCTGTCTCCTTAGTAACTGCTTCTAAGTTGTTCCAAAATTTCCTCCATGTTGTTCGATTTATGCCCAAGGTGAGCTATGAATCTAACTTTGTAGCTAACACAAGACTGAATCCTGAATCTCTCTCTAACTCCTGAACAAGAGCACTACTTAGTGTGTGCAACACCCTACAGTACATAACGCACTAACTTTCCATTAAACACTAATTGGGATTCTTTGGAATAAGTGGAAATAATATTATAAGTTTCTCAGGACTGTCCACCACTAACTTACAGTTGCCAGCTCCACTAATCGCAGTTAGTTAGTTCTACCAGGCAAAAAAGGATATGTGTTGGTGGAGAAACAAACAAATTATATAATCTGTCAATTATAAATGGTGTTCACGTCATACTATGCTGTATTACTGGATTCTAGAACCACAGTGATCATTCTTGAACTGCTGTATTTAGACCCATGGTAATTATTCTCACACATAATTATGAAGCTTTCATTTTTCCAAAATGTATTTTGTTCATGCCAGAATGAACTGATACACTCTCTCTTTCTCTCTCTCTCTCTTTCTGGTTTATGTCAGACCAGATTGAGGGACATGCTCTGTGTCCTCTGTTTGCACAAGTTAAAAGGTTTGCTCGTTCTTTACTCCACACATGTGGAACTCTGGGGAAAACCTAAGTGAAGGAAGACTCCTGAAAGAGATGGTGAAGGAAAATCACGCTAAACAAAACAAATGTCCGTGATCGTCCGTGCGTGTTTCAGTTCCAGCAAGCTCTTTGTGTTCTGTAGAGACCCAGACACAGCGGCGTGAAATGAAGAGTCCGTCTAGGACGTGGACACAAATCACCAGGTTACACACACACGATTCACTGAGCAGTGACACATGAAGAATAAAAATGGAAAATTAATTAAGAACAGAGTGGTGCGATGAAACCCTGATGTTGATTATTTTACACCACTTATACCACAGTTATTGTATAAGACGACAATCTTTTACTTTTTCAATAATAACACATCACACTTTTATCCATTTCTAGTTATTCTAGTTCTTTCAGTTGTTATTACAGACTGAAATTGTGCTTCTTAAAAGTCATAAAGAATTTTTTGTGAAATGTACAGCAACAAATAAACAAGCAATCAAATGTGACAGTATATTACATAAAAAATAGGCTTTATTTTGTTTTATCACCTTTTAATATTTGAAGCTTGGTGATAAATAAGTTGATTAAATAAGAATTAATAAATAAATAGTACATTTAAGTAAAATATAAACTAAAAAAAACAAATAAACATGTTTCTTATTATTGTGTTTAAATATACAATAAAAAAAATGAATGAATACAAAAGCAAACAAATAATTTTACTAAAAACTAAACAAATTAACAAATGAAGCAAATTAATAAACAAGCTAAACATTCTAACCAATTACCTAGCACATGTATAACAATTTTCCTTTGTGAACTTTTTACTTGTGCATGTGTGTTTCTGTGTGTGTGTTTGTTTGTGTTGTACCCACTTGTGTTTCCAAATGAATCACAGAACGCGTGTCTCTGTGGCATTTCCCAGCATGCACCTGGCTCCAGCCGGAGAGCACCAGCGCTTATTACATTTGTGATTCTTCAAAGAGTTTGCCTCCTATTGATTTTGTGTCAAGGTTGGCCGCTCGTTTTTAAAGGCGGCTGCGGCGACTTGAAACGCACCGTGTTCAAATGGAGAGCCTGCAACCTTGAGCTGAAGAAAGAATGAACAAAAAATAAGGGAGAAAGAATGAAGAAAACATGCACACGCACACCTGTATGAACACACACAAATACACACACAATAGAAGGAACCATGTGAGTGCACTGAGCAGCTTCTTGTGTTGTCGAGAGAGAGAGAGAGAGAGAGAGAGAGAGAAAACACACACTTTGTCCCAAACAAAGCGCTACAGAATAACTGATAAGGGATGTGTACTGGTGGAGGAAGACACTTGACTTTGTCCTGAAACATGTTCCTTCTGTCCACGAGGGAAGATTTTGAGGTGAAAGCATGGACGTTGACTAATTAAATATGAGTTTACTTCACTTTCTCGTGTTAGCACTGTGTTTCTTGCTAGCAGTTTGCTCAGAACCTGGAAAAAAGTAACCTAGCAGCTAGTGAATGCTAACTTACTCTATAAGCAAAATGAAACTACTGAGGGAAAGCGATCTCTAGTCCACAAAACACAACCAGAAAACAAAGCTATGCTAAATATGCTAAAGCTATATAAAAATTCAGTATACACAGTATAATATACAAGCTAATAAACAAAAATGCAACTAATGTCTAAACACAGATCTACAGTACGACAACCTCATGCTAACTTTCCTAGCCCAAGAGCCTAACCCACTGAGTGACAGCTAACTTACTGAGCAGAATGTAGTGGAAAGTAACCGTTCAAGTTCACAAAAACAATCACAAGCTAACTTAAGAGTGAATAGTGAACATGTACTGTACACTCTAGCTGGAAGTGGGCTAATCTGCTGAATTAAACTTAACCATAGCATGTGAGGGAAGTATACCTATGTTCCAGGGCCCTATGTTCCCTAGTTACATTTTTTGATAACATATAAGACCATTTCAACATATTTAAAGATAAAATGTTTTCTGAATATTAACCAGTTTATTTTATTTACAGACCAGGGTAACTTAGGATCCTGAGAACATAGGACCCTAGAACTGGGAAACATAGGGCCCTGGGAATATATGACCTGGGAAAATTGGAGCCTGAGACCATAGAGCTCTGGGGATATTGAACCTGGGAACATAGTGCCATGGAAATATAGGACCCTGAGAATATGGGGCCCAGGGAAAATACAGTAGGACAGTCAGAATTAAGGGCCCTAGCAATAATAACCCTGGGAACATGGGGGAGAATATACAATAGGTACCCAACAATATACAGTAGGACCCTGATAATATAGGGCCCTGGGAACATAGGACCCTGAAAACATAGAGCTGGGAATATTGACTCTGGGAACATAGGACAGTGAAAATATACAGTAGGACCCTAAGAATATGGGGCCCTGGGAACATAGGACCATCAGAATATAGGGCCCTGGGAATACTGACCCTGGGAACATACAGTAGGGCCATGGAAATAAAGCACCCTGACCCTAATATATTTTTCACAGCTCTGAGAACACAGGAATGACCCCATATAAAAGCTAATCAAACATGAAGTACACACCTAGGAAGTATTTCTAAACTAGTAAACAAAAGCTAGCTAGTGCCCTACCGTAGCAAACTAAACGTAAAGTGAGGATTGTGAGTGAAAGCTAACTACAGTGCAAGCTCCAAATTTTATTGAGCAAATGATAATTCACAAATGAGCTAGCATACTAAGTAAAAGGCTAATTTAGCATGTAATGCAGCAATGAAAACAAATCTACAAAGCTAAGCCTAACCCACCCCAGGAAAGAAAGAGAAAAAGTAGTGAATTAATTAAAACATAAAAAGCTAACTACTTAAATAAAAGTTAAATTTGGGGAAATGAAAGAAAAAGGTAACTAGTCAACCTACTGAGCATGACCTAACAAGCTAATAAAAGCTAAGAGTTAAAAAGCTAAGGGTTTAGTCAGAATGCACTGTAACTACTGAGGGAAAGTTAGGTTAGTGTGTGAGGGCTGACTCAGCATGCAAAGCATGACTAGCGAGCAAAACCAAAAATAGCATGTGAAAATAGGTTACAGTGGTACCTCGGCATATGAATTTACGGATTTTCCAAATTTTTTAACTGAAATTTTGCAAGAAATTAGCATCAGCGTATGAAGACGTTCAAAACTTGTTTACGTCAATGTAAAGCCATGCGAAGCAAGTTTATGTTTTTTTTTTTTTTTTCATTTTGTGTTAGATTTAATGAAGACACAGCACCATGGGTCCCAAGTATGTTAGCAAGCATGGTAGCAACAACAACAACAAAAAAAACTGAGCTGCTTTCAGTTTGGTTTTATAAGGCAGTCGGTGCCAAGAGTAACCATAAATTAAGGTGTAGTGAGGTTTAATGTGTATTTATTTCATTTTTTACTTCATGTTTTGATTATTTTACATGCATGTTTTATATAACGTTGGAAATTGGTAATATTTTTGGGTGGCTGGAGGGGATTATCTGCATTTACATTATTTCCTATGGGATATAATACAAAATTTCACCTTAAGACTCGCCTCCGGAACTGATTAAATTTGAATGTTGAGGTAGTACTGCACCCTAACAAACCTAGTGGTGAGTGAAAGCTAACCAGAGACTGAGATCCATTTTCGCGATTAAATGTTAATTAGCATGTTAGCGATCTGCCTGAGTAAAAGCTAACCTAGTGGGGGGAAATTCAGCAGACAATGTCAGCTGTAACAGAATGCAAAGAACAAACAGCTAAGTACTGACTGAAAACTTAATCGTCTTAACAAGTAGTAGCTAAGTAGAGATTTACTTGATACACTACTGCGTATATTATGCTAACATCAGTAACCTGCTAAGCAACAGTTAACTAGCGAACCAAAGCTAACTTCTTGGTTGTTGTGTTTAGTTCTGCTTTTGTTTAGCATCACAACACATATTTCATATTTTTATCCTTTTGTAATTTCATCAGACTTCATAAAAATGTCAATTTCTTTTTTTTCTTTCTTTCCCCTGCTAAGTTTCTTTACACCGCACAAACAAGTGTGTGTTCAATAACTTCCTCAATTCCAAAGCCACACAATGAAATACTTTTATCATTCTTTACACTTTTCCCATTAGAGGTTTTCAACTCTGTGTGTGTGTTAAATTATTAAAGCTGGCAAATGTGTGACAGGAGCAGTAAAGAGCAGAGGAATGACAGCAGTGTCAGAACACGCCACACAGATCTGACATGACAAGCCAGCAACACACAAGAAAAGGAACGTGTGTGTGCTTGTGCGTGCATGTGTGTGTGTGTGTGTGTGTGTGTGTATGTGTGTACATTATGTATGTCTGCATGCTAGAATTCAAGTGTGAAAATACCCTGGATGGATCTGCAAGATTTATAGCACACACACACACACACACACACGTTCCTTTTCTTTCTTACACTTGCCCGGTCGTTCGCGCCTGTTGGCCGATCAATACCACCAATTCTGGGAGAAATACGATGTCTCCATGGCAACCAAGCCACCAATTCTGTGTGGGAGGTTGATGCTGGATATATGTGTGTATGTGTGTGTGTGTGTGTTTATGTGTGTGAGCTTCAGTTTATTTGTTTTTCTGATGTAAAAGGAACAATCCAGGTATATGAACCAAGAACAAAAACGCTCATCTTTATGCAGCCCTGATTGGTCCCCGATTGGTCACATGGTCCAGCCTCAATACCTTCAAATCCGAGTGTGGGTTTAATAACAGCTTTAACCAGAGCGCTGCTTTAATCCTGCACTCTGATTGGTCAGAATGTGTTGATTACTTCTAGTAGGGCAGGCTTATATTAATGCGCTCGCTCGGATACGCTGTTGTTTCCATAGGAACAGCTCATACACGAGGGCATGTACACTGTACGCTCCACACACACGGATTAAAAACCAATTGTAATTGTTGATCTGTGAGGAGACGTATGGAAGAAGTCTCCAGTGTCCCGGCCCCTGAGTGGCCCGTGGAGTTTTTGGGGCCCCTAAAAATGCTATGGCAAAGTGCAGGCACAGTTGGTGACCTGGTATATGAAGCTGTCACAGAATCTCTAGCGATGTGCCTGAGCTGCTGTAACGTACCAGTCACTATTTAATAAATAAAAATATGGAGGTTCAGTGGTTAACAGATCAATGTAGTGTTAGAGGAACTGGTCATTGGAGTAAATTTCCTGGGTCATAAGGTAGCAGGTGTTTGTTTTTTTTTGCCACGTGTGTACAAGCGTGCGTGTACTGTTTCTAATAACACACGTGTGTGCGCACGTGTAAAGCAAAAGAAAGTCTCATTAGACATGTTAAAAATCCATTTTCTCCCTCTCTGTCGTTATGTGTGCGCGTAATTTGATACCGTGCCGGTTCTCTCTCTCTCCCTCGCCTTTAGTGTGTGTGTGTGTGTGTGTGTGTGTGTGTGTGTGTGTGTTTGTGCGATGTTCCTTGCTAATTTTTCCGACAAAACAGTCTTTCCGTTAATGTATGTGTGTGTTTGTGTGAAATTTGTGTGAAAAAGAGAGGAGAACGGTTTACTGTGTAAGATGAGAAGGGGGAGACGGGAGGGGCTGAAAGTAAGTGTCTTGTGATACACACACACACACACACACAGCGCCTGCGCGCATAAATGGAAACACTTATCTGTCGGGATTTATTTTTACTTTTTTTAAAGGTAAAGTTGCAGGTTAATTTGTTTTATTTTTACTTTATATTTTGTGTTAATTATTTTATGCATAATTTGAGTTTCCATTATTTCTTATGAAATTATGCTCGTAATCCAAGGTTCCACTGTAAAATAAAATAAAAACAACAACAACATTCAACTTTTTTCCATTTCTGTTTCCATATTATTTATTTTAAAGTTCATAAAAACAAAGATAATCATGACATTAACTTTTTTTTTTTTTTTAAGAATTTATTTTCACAACATTTTGAAACACATTGATTTATGAAAAACAATAATAATTTTTTGTTTTTGGAAAATAAACCGTATTTGTTTTGAAGTGGAGAGAATTAAATTTAATGCAATAACTTTATTATTATTATTATTATAGTCTGTTTTTCAGCACACAGTGCTGAACCTGTCTCTGTAATAAATAAATCCTGAAGTCTAAACACTGACCAGCGGCTTTTTCTTCCGACTCTTTGCTTTGGAGTGGAAACACGGAGGCACACAGAGAGACAGCGGGGTTCTTTTCCCCTCCAGGTGCAGAATGTCGGGGCAAAACTGCTCATAAAACTTGGATGGAGGAAGATGGAGCGATGATCGGCTGTGTCCCAAATGCAGCTCCCTCTTTCTTCTCTTCTTGCACTTGGTTGTGAGTGTTCAGACGTGGCTCTGACAGCGCTGGAGGGGAGAAGAACCTTCCACAGACCTGTCTCCAGTACGCTCTCAGGCTGAGGGAGGATGTTTTATATTTTCACGCTGAGGTTGAAAATTGTGCTTCCTGAAGGGTTCTGTAGAGGAACGGTGTGTTTCGGTGTCTACATTTTTAAAAGTAAAGACGCTAGACGAGCTTCTGCAGCTGTGATGTTCCCCGAAGAACTACGCATAGGGCTTCTACACATGGGTGGCTGTTGTTGTCTCCCATAAAGATCCTTCATGTCATAGAAACACTTTTATTGGGATTTTTTATGACATTAATAAAATAAAAGTTAAAGATTCTCAGGTGAAAAGATTCGTTCCACTTGGTTTCTAAATGAAGTGTGAGTTATTAAATACACGAGATCAAACAGCGTGACTATTTTAATCTGGAAGAATTTTCTTAATCTTATTACCAATGTTCACTTCTCTTTCACTCTTTCCTCGCATCCATCTCTTTCCCTCTGTCTCTCATTCTGACCCTGTCTCCTTCTCTGTCTTTCACTTTATCGGTCTCTCTCTCTGTCTCTGTGTTTCTTTCTCTATTTGTTACTATTTGCCACATTTTATATCTGTCCCACTTCCTGTCTCTCTTAAGTCTCTTATGTGTCATTTTATGTCTGCCTCTCTCCTTTTTAGTCTCTTCTTTCATTCTTTTTTGCTCCTTTCTTCCCTGTTTCTCTTCCTTTTAATCTCTCTCTCTCTCTCTCTCTCTTTCTTTCTTTCTCCCTCTTCCCCTGTGTCCTTGGTGCTAAATTGAGCCGTAACTGAATTGTTTCGAGGAATTTCTCATTTCTATAAATGCTCCTGCAGGACTGAGACACCGCGAGGTCACAGAGTTCAATTCTGTCTCTGAAGAACAAAAGCGTCTCGGCTCAGACTGGCCCCCGAGGCTCCCTCACTCGTTTTTACCCGATTCTACTTGCTTCACCACACAAAATCTAGAAATATTCACAACTACTGTATTCACAAATTCACATATGAAGACCGTGACTGCAGGATGTTTCAGCCTTGAAGTACAGCCTGTTCGCTCTGAAGAAGACATGTGGACTACGACAGAAGAAATGCGGAGAACGTGCAGAAACTTTCAGTGAATAAAATATGCATAAGTTCTGATCTGTAAACAGCACAATAATCACTGATTCACATTGGACTTCTTTAAGAAAGCAATTTACTTTAAACCTTAAAGAAAATGTGAAATGATGAAAAGGATAAATAAAAGCCTTAAAAATCTATCAAAGTTTTTTTTTATTATTATTATTTAAGGTATTTGCAAAACCCTTCCCTCTAATCTCCATGAGCATACGAGCTCCTCTCACAGAAAAAAAAAAAAAACTTTTACAGGTAAAGACCATTTATGTTCTTTTCTTTTTTTCCGTTTCCCATCATACGTCTGGTGATCATGTTTCATTTTCCGAACATGATTTCAGTCTGGAATCGACGCTGCAAAAAACTTCAAAATGATACGTGTGTGTGTGTGTGTGTGTGTGTGTGTGTGTGATGTCATTAAGAACGAAAGCGTTCAGACCAATCAATGGAGAACATGGTTACAAAGAGAAAAACCCAGACACACAACACAATAAAACACCCTTCATATCTACACAAACGTCCAAACACAATAAACATGCACACACTCTCTCTCTCACATACACACACAGGTCTGTTGGGACTCATCAGAGAAATGAGCGCCGACCCGCAATCATATTCTCCTGATCAATTACAAGGCGCATCATCAACCTGCCACTGAGGTTTTCTTTTTTTACCAAAGCACATCTGCCAGGGTCCGTCCCAAATCACTAACCAGGTTATATACACTCCGTCGTAAAACTCTTCTTCAGACAATGTTCACTAAAGTGTTCGGCTGAACACACCGTACGTACATCTTCTGATATTTTATGATGAGCAACTACGCTTAAAACACCCCTACAACAGGCCATACACACTGCTTTTGTTATACAGCGGAAACAGATTTAATAGGAAATAATGTAATTATTAACAGCTAATGTAAATGCAGATAATCTGTTCCAGCCATCCAATTTTTTACCAATTACCAATATTACCAATTTCCTAGCTATAATATATAACACTATAATCATATTTTTGCATCTAAAAATACATTAAAACATTTAGAAAAAGACATGAAGTAAGATACGAATCAAACATTAAACCACTCACAAAAAAAACGCTCGCTTTTCTTTCCACTGACCCAAACAAGTTTTGAACGGCTCCCGGATGCACGACTTCGGTTCGGCTCGGTTTGTTTACTCGTATTCTGAAAATACTTCATATGTCAAGGCAAATCTGTTGAAAAATTTCAGTTCTTAAGACAAAAATTTGTGATACGTAATTCATGTTAATTCATTATGAACAGGAAATGTATCCATGGCAACCAATTATTGTGAATTATTTTTCTAATTTAGTTTCTATATACAGACATTCAGTATGCAATTGAATAAATCTATCTATTAGCATTAAATTGTCTTCCTTATTTTGTAGGTTGCCACCGGTTTCCTATCTAGCTATATTTAGCATAACCAATGATCCTTTTAAGCGCACCCAGGCTAGCTTAGTTTGCTACCTCACGCCATGTATCACAAACATCAGTTCTCTCAGTTGTATACGAGTTGTATATAGTTATGTCCTGCTTTCCTGTTCACTGCTTTTCCCAGTAGCCATACTGTCTTACGGCTAGTTTGCTAGCTAGCTACAGCTTATCATGGTCCTCTTAATTGTAGCTACCTTTGTGTCCTTTTTTTTCCACAGAGTAAAACACTAACAGTTGCTTCCTTCATACTTAAAAAAAAAAAAAAATAAATACTTAGCATGATTGTCCCTGGTACTGTACATTCCCCAGTCAGTGTGTTAAGGAGGCTGAACACTTCACAGATTTAGTGGTGTGTTAGCATGCAGAGTTGAGAGTGAGATCTTCAGACAGTTGAATAAAGAACTGTTCCTCACACAGCTGACGGTCCTCAAGTCTCTACCCATTTGTCTCTATCAATAAAACCTTTTCAGATTGTTTCTTAAAA
This sequence comes from Clarias laeviceps, assembly GCA_030014305.1. Lineage (NCBI taxonomy): Eukaryota > Metazoa > Chordata > Actinopteri > Siluriformes > Clariidae > Clarias > Clarias laeviceps. The sequence continues at coordinate 1,956,772 of JAQMYJ010000038.1, forward strand.
GCTAATTGACTACCATTTGATATACATTATTTACTTAAAGCTAGCTAGTTTCATAAAGTTCTGTCTAGAATTATTATAATAATAATGATAATAATGAGTCAATAAAAAATGTGTCAGTTACCAAGATGGCCCGGTGAAGGTCATGGTCATGGGACAATCGCCATTCAGTTTGTTTAGGATTTATATTAATATATACTGATGCTGCTTCTGAAGAAAACCTTTCCAAAGAGTGGTTTAATTATAAGATTTTCTTTTCTTTTTTTATTGCAACTTTAACTGTTAAAAAATAACACATCACATTAGCACTTTAAAATACGGAATCGTCCCGTATTTGAGAATGAAATTGCGCCTCCCGTTTTGAATCAATACGGGACGGGTTTTGTCCCGTATTTTTTTTAAATAATTTTTTTAAAGCAGCGTCTCATGCAAATCATCCCACACGCATTTTATGAAGATGCCTCCTTTCCTACTTTTGATTGGGT
>JAQMYJ010000038.1:2007228-2019993 GCA_030014305.1 Clarias laeviceps
GATTGTGTAAAGCTGCTTTGCGACAATGACAATTGTTAAAAGCGCTATACAAATAAAATTGAATTGAATTGAATTGTTATATAGATATTGTAATGGTGATGACACAGCAAAAACAAAACCAAAAAAAAAACACTCTGACACCCTTGTCCAAACATCCCTACTAGAAAACTTTTTTCTGAGCTTTGAGAAAAACACTTCTATTGCCCTTGTAGTTAATTCCCTCTGGGCCTGATCTGCTGATGGAGCCCCTCAGGCAGGCAGCCAGGTGCTGGCTCTCCTTTCTCTCCATTCTTAAAATATTTAAAAGTGCTCATGATCGGAAAATCAAGCGTATAAACATTAATCTGTCAGACTGACTGGGAGTGAGAGATGCTTTGCTCCAGCACCGGGACAAAACACAGCATTAAAGATCTTTTGTGTTATTATGAGAAGTCCAAAAATACACCACACCACCTAAAAAAAATCTGTAAAGTCTAATATTATGTTAGATCGCTTATACATTTAATTACAAGACATATCCATCATGACACTTTTTCAACAATCTGTGATATGTTAATTAGTGCAACTCCATTGCCGACCTGGAACCTGGTCATTCAGTGCATTCATGGGACAACTTCATTTTATTGCCACATAATGAAAACAGATCATAACACTGTCTCCAGAGACTTGTACAATAGACAATATGCATGATGGGTGAATTGCTTCATGCCCTTCCCTTCTTACCCTGACACGCCCATCACTCAATCTGGACTCATTAGGTCACATGATCTTTTTCCATCACTCCAAAGTGCAATCTTTATGTTCCTTTGCAATCTTTTCTAACTTTCCTAACAAGTGGTTTTCTTATGGACACAGTTGTTTAGTTCCCTAGCAAACTAAAGCCTGTTTTCTGATGAGTCTCACTAACAAGTGGTTTTATTATGGACACACAGTGAAGTTAGGGGGTTCTGCACAGTCCCTCTAGGTTTTAATACTGTGTTGGATAATTCTTAACCCAATTCCGGTCATTTTAGCTTAATCTCACGAGTTGTCGTCTTTGCTTGATGCAAACTTTTGATCTTTTTTTTTTGCAATACACAGGAAACACTGTGTTAGTTAGCTAATACTAGCTGCGACGGCTAAGAGCATCACATGAGCATTGCTTTTTTTCCCAAAGCTTTTAATTCCTCCTCCAATATGCCACAAGCTTCATTCAATATAAATTCACTGATTTTAAGTCAGGCCCAACAATGTCCAGCTTGTTTACTTGTGACTTAACGAGACTGTATATAATGAGCTAGACATGGTTGAGATGAAAGATGGAACACTAGAAGTTTAAAAGTCCTTGAGAATTGAGACTTAAGTTATTATTAACATAGTTTATGGAGAACCGGGGGCGGGTTGGGGGTGTTATGGGTTTGCTGCAATCATTTGCATAGGATGTATAGTAAATACAAAGGGGTTTGTGATTTACCCTTGAGATACACCAGTGCAACTTTCAAGGATGAGTGGGGGAGCTCCACCTTAAATACAACATATTAGCATTTATGATAATTAAGCTTTATACCTGAACATTTTGGCATTTTGCAGACATCCTTATCCAGAGCGACTTGCATTATAAATCTGAGAAGTTGAGGGTCAAGGGCCTTGCTCAAGGACTCAACAGGGACAACTTGGTGGTCATGGGATTTGAACCTAGTACCTTCCCAACTGTAGTCCACTGCTTTAACCACTAAGCTACCACTGACCCCATTTAAGTATACTTATTGATAATTAATTTCATTTCATTCTGGAAATCTAACCAAGAAACAGGAAGGTAATTTGAGAAATGGTTATTTTAAACCACTGTAAAGCTAATTTAAATGTAAATTGTTTTAGAGTTAAATGTGCAACAATTATTTAGTTTTACCCACCCAAATAATGCAGAATATATATTTTATAACAAAAATCATTTGTTTTAGTGTGGTTTGTGGCTGAAAAGTTCTGATTACACACATGTTTTTTTCCAGACACATCCCAACACACATGCTTCACTTCTCCATTTCTACAGCTAGCAGTGACATCTTTAATTTACAAAAGCCTGAGCATCACTTAGTGACCTATTCTGTTCATTAATTGGAGGATTAGTCTGGAGGCCTGGAGTCTCTATGCATTTTTATTAACACTACCGTCGCATACTGTGGCCATGGAACATGCTCTAGTTTACAGAGATCATTTCAACTGCAGCAATTTTCTCATTCTCAGTTGAATCCTTCTTGACCATAAACATTGAAATTGCCTTTGCATTTAGATTGAGGTAGGCTTCGTTGATTTTTAGTTGCCACTAGTGTTTCCAAAGCCATTCTTCCCTCAGGCTTTGTCATAACCTTTGCCAGGTATAAGCTGCATGTAATATAGTCGAATGTGTGTCTTCTACGGCTAGCTTAAGCCACTCTCACTCACTTATTTTCTATACCGCTTTATCCTGTATTCAGGGTCGGGGGGACCTGGAGCCTATCCCAGGATGCTTAGGGCACGAGGCAGGGTACACCCTGGACAGGGTGCCAATCCATCGCAGGGCACACACACACACACACACACTCACTCACAAACTACGGACAATTTGGGAAGGCCAATTAGCCTAACCTGCATATCTTTGGAATGTGGGAGGAAACCGGAGTACCTTGAGGAAACCCACCAAGCACAGGGAGAACATGCAAACTCCATGCACACAGGGACAGGAATCGAGCCTGGTCAGGAATTGAACCCGGATCTTGGAGGTGCAAGGCAACAGGGCTAACCACTACCACCGTGCCGCCCGGCTTAAGCCAGTCAATATATATTTAATTTTTTAGCCAGTCGTTAAGTAAACAATAACTGATTATTACAATAAACAATAAACAGTTTGCACTTCTTTTTCACAGGCCTAGTAAACCCACTATCCTCATTCTTTGATGCATGTTTTACATTCTTGAATAACAGTGTGTGTATCATTAGAGTTGACATTTTTAGAAACTAAACAAAGTGACTAGAAGTAAATTAATGTTGTATAAAAAAATTGATAAGTATAAGAAATAATGATTGGAAACAGCCAGTAGCTAGAACATTGAAGTGTACCAGTGTTGACCAGTTTTGCATTTACTGTCACTGTCAACCTGTTCAGGATCAGTTCAATTACGATCTGAATTAATTAAATCAAATTATATACGATTTTATTATGACCAGTACGTATGGACATTCATGTTGTGAACTTTCGAAGATACGAACGTGCGTTCGCGCATGTTCAAACACGAAACTTAGATCTCATGTCCGATGTACATTGTCACATGTGGGCAGCGTGCATCCTCTACAAGTGCAGTACAAGTCCAGGATGTCTGGAAGCAAGTGGCGATGAAGCTGGTACAACCTCTAAGAGCCAAGCAATAAAAATGGACATAATTGAGAAGATGGAGCAAGGTAAAAAGATGGCTTATTTTTTTTATCATGAATCGTTCAACCATCTTGACAATTCTAAAGAACACTGTACTGTAATATAGTGTGTAAAGGCAATTGTGTTTGTATCATAGTACTTAGACAATGTTTGTTGGACTTACAGACAAACTGGACTCTCTGAACAGAACTTGTTTGTATGTAAATAAATATTTTGTGTAACAGTTAATTTATCGCCATCTGACACGAAAATGTATTTTTAATTTATACATATTTGAGGTGGTAAAATGATGCAGTTCCTCTATAATCCTATAGGTGGCACAGTTTTAAATACTGTAGTCACATACTGGCAGCACAGCGTCCTGTGTGGATTGTTTTATTGTGGATTATTTGCCAAGTTTGTTCAGAATTGTAAAAATGCTGAATCGGATTATTTATAAAATCGTGTTACTAACAGAATCGCAATACAAATCGAATCGGCACCGAAAGTATTTATACCCCTTGAACTTTTCCACGTTACAACCACAAACATATATATATATATTTTTTTTATTGGGATTTCATGTGACAGACCGACACAAAGTTCAAAGAGTTAAAAAAAATCTATAAACTTTTATGTTAAGAGGATTTTTATTTTATGATTCATATAGAATCATAAGATTGTTTAGTAAATTTTAGACAAATTTAATCTTAATGTTTGGTTTAGTCTGGGATAATAATAGTTTAGAGATTAAACTAATAAAACACTAGAGCCTCCAGACACATAAGGCTTTTGCCTGGCAATGTGTATTATTGAATATTTTTAGAGTACAGAGATACTTTTAATAGGAAAAGTGACTGTAAATGATAGAGTCTGTTTCATTTATCATTCAATTTGCTGTGCGTAATCGTGATTTATCACTGTTACAGCCCTTAAGTTTCAATTAAAACCGTTTCTGTTTAAACAAACATTAATACTGAGGTTTCAGGATCGATATCTTATAATTATTGCTGTCAGGTTGTTTAAAATAAATAAATAAATAATTAAAAAAAAGTTATAAAAGTTTAAGGGAAAACTTAAGGTTCAAAAACTATTTATATGTGTGTGTGTGTGTGTGTGTGTTTTGTTTTGCTCTTGTTATTAGCCTGAAGACCAGTGTTTGGTGATGTTACTTTTTAAAGTAACTAATTACATTACAAAATTACTGTCTTTAAAAAGTAATCAGTTACATTACAGCGTTACTTTCTGATAAAAGTAACTAGTTCGAGTACTTTTCCATTGCAGAAAATGAAAACTCCTTTGTGATTCCTCATGCATGTTGTGTTAGTCAAGACCTTTATAATTATTTTACCATCATCACTCAGTGAAGTTTGGCCACTAATGTGAATGATTGTGTGTACAGTTCCAACCGACACATTTGCAGCAAATTGTCCATCCAAGGACTAGTCTTTCCACCTGCTGAATGTTCACGGGAACACACAGGATCGTCATTCACAGACATACGGCCTTCTTTAAAACGCTTGCACCATTCAAATGTCAATCTCTTGATTCAACAGAAAGTCCCGGTTTGACTTAAACGCACCTGGTATATTGAAACTGCTCTACTGTCTGTCAATTACGATCCAGAATTGAACATCTCTGAGATATAATACAGTACAAAACAACGCACCATGAGACATATCAAAACTAAATAATTGTTTTTCAGGAAGCAGGATGAAAACTCAAAGCGTTGATTTGTTTTGTAATAAACTTGAATCTGTAAACACTGATCTGAACGTATCCTTCTATTTAAAATTCAAAAAGGCTGTGTTTTCTATTCGGTGGTCCAGACGTCAATCACATTTGTTTCTCTGTCACCTGAAAGTCCGGACTTACCCACACTAATCTATGCGTCAGTCATCTTTCTGCTAAACCCACAACCGCGCCGGCCAAACTGTCAATCACTGATGATGGATTGAAACGAGAATGAGCGCTTTAGAGCTGCAGCAGGCTGTGTGTTAAAGTAAAAATCCCTGACTTGAGTGTTTCTCATCACAACGTCTCTGTTTTTATTCTCACTAATTGTTGGTTTGCTTTGAATGCAAAAAAAGGGCTTTTTAAAAATTATCATCATAAATCCTTTATTTATTTATTTTATTTCATATAAAATTGCAGAGCTCTGTGTGTTTGGAATGTTGTGTGACATTTTGATTGATAATGTGTAAATATCACACTGGAGTCAGAGCCATTTCTGTCATTTCAGCAGATGGAAGCTGAGATAATAACTCGCAAACTAAAAAGAAAATATCACAACCCTTCCTGATTTGTGATGATAGATTTTTATCACTGCTCAATTCCCTCAACGTTCATTCATTAAGACCTACTAATTATCAACTGTTTTTATCACTGAGCAGGAACAAGCAGACAATTTAATCACAGTTATTTAATCAGCTTCATCTGTTTGAAAACAAGCTCCACCTTCTCAGAACTATTTACATCTCATTTGCATCAAACACACCGCAACTTAAAATATAAAACATAACTCATTTATGCAGGTATTGCAAGTATTTACTTTTCCTTCTATATATAACTTTCTTTTGTCCCCTTCTTTCAGTTCTTTCATAGAGTTAGTTCATTCTCATATTTGATTCACATTCTCAGTTGGTTCAATCTCATACCTGATCACTCTCATTTTTGATTCACTCTTACAGTACATTTAGGTCTTGCTCAGATTTGATTCACGGTCATAACTCATTCCTTCTCTCATTCAGTTCACTCTCAGACTTTATTCACTGTCAGATTCTATTCACTCTCATATTTGACTCACCTTCTCATTGTAAATCATATTTGATTCACTCTCACGTTTGATTTATTGCTCCCATTTGGTTCTAATTTATTAATTTTCCCATTTGGTTCACTCTCATATTCGATTCAGACTTATATTTAATATCTGCTCAAACTTAATTCACTCTCATAATTGATTCATTCTTCATCATTTGATTCAGTCTCATATTCAATACAATTTTATCTGTATGGCGCTTTTAACAATGGTCATTGTCACAAAAGCAGCTTTATAGAATAAAAAAAATATATGAAAATGAGTATGAAATGTGTGAGAAATTTTGCATGTATCAAATTGATCAAATTGTCCCTGTTGAACAAGCTGAAGCTGACGGTGCTGAGGGAAAAACTCCCTGAGATGGCAATAGGAAGAAACCTTGAGAGGAATCAGACTCAACAGGGAACCCCATCCTCATTTAAGTGATAACGGATAGCGGGGATTGATCTGCAGTCATACAAACCCTATGCTGGAAGTTAAATATAACAGGAGATATGGAGTCCAATATGGAGTCCAGTTTATTATTGGAGGCTCATGTACTGTAGACTGTAGGAAACTCCAGTCCTGAACTATTGAGCAACTGCACTCAGAGACTCAGGACCATCTTCATGGTAAAGTGGAACCATCCCCAGACACCACACACATCTCAGACAGACCACACCCATGCGATGAGATCTCCAACCAGAAGCGGGACACCAGGATGAGTCAGACAGGTCCAGAGGGCAGAGGGAGGCTGGATCTCTGGCAGCTCAGGAGCGACATGTGTAGCTCGGCAGGGAGAGAAGAGAAAAGACGAGAAGAGAAATAAGGTATGGTTACAGTCACATGATGTAGAATGTAGGTATTAGGATACGTATCAATATTTAATTCGTTCCTCCATTCCATCCATTTCAGCCTTAATTCTAATTGATTCATCCTCCCTTTTGATTCACTCACATATTTGACTCACATTTATATTCAGTTCACTCTGATTCAATTCACAGAAAAGTTTGATTCCATGAGCTTTTGTGAGCTGACTCTCGCTCTGTCTCTCTCTCAGTGCTGAATGTAAAAACAGGAGCATTGTGTAAAGGAGTAAATATAAAGTCAGCAGACTAAAAGCTCTAATCCCTCTTCTCTCTCTTTCCATCTCTCTCATTCTATCTCTCTGTCACTCTCATGCAGAAGATTGCAGTACTTGACTAATCCACGGTTCCGTCCTCATCCGCTTTATCTACTACTCCATGTGTGAATCTCTCGTCTTTTTCTAATCTGCCTGCCTCGCTCCGTTTCTCTCACTGCACTTCTCTTTAATCCACACGTTTGGCTCAGAAAAAAGAATAAAATAAAATAAAAATTTCCTTCACTCTTTCTCTTTCTTTCTTTCCTTCCCTCTTTCTCCCTCAGTGTGGAACAACAGATGTTTTATGATGCATGCAGCACATCAGGTTAAAACTCCTGAGACACATTAAACCCCAGCGCTGGTCCTTTACAATATCACTTAACAGCAGTTCACACTTATAAAAAAAATGGGGTTTTATGGGTTCTTGTGTCTTTAAAAGGGTTTGATAGGAGCCTCTGTGTTGTAAAGTTTTAAATAGAAGCTGGAAAAGGTTCTCCAAAGGCACAAGGGTCTGTGTGACATGAATGAAAAAAATTGTTCAATCTTTTTTTTTTTTTTTTTCTTTTTTTTTGCTATGTTTTTAATTTTTATCCATGCAAAGTACCTCAGGTGTACAAACTTTTACACACATGAAAGGAAATTAGTGACCACGTTATAGATGCCTGGAAAAGATTAAACATTGATGTGACTAAATATTTACAGTGCCATGTAAAAGTATTTGCCCCTTCCTGATTTTTTTATGTTTTGCATATTTGTCACACCTAAATGATTCAGATCATCAAAATAATTTTAATATCACACATAGATAACATGATTAATACAAATGCCGGATTTTTTTTTATTGGTGTTAATTCTGAGAGACGAAAATAATTAGATATGGGTTTAAAAGCTACGACAGTGTATATATTGTTGGGAAGATTTTCACAATGCACTGAAGAAAAGACAGGAGGCAGAGCTGCAGGTAGCAGAGCTGAAGATGTTGAGGTTCTTTTTGGGAGTGACAAGGATGGATCAAGAATGAGTTCATGTTAGATGTTTTGGAGATAAAGTCCGAGAGGCCAGATTGAGGTGGTTTGGACATGTTCAGAGGAGAGATTGTGAATATATCGGTAGAAGGATGCTGAGGTTGGAACTGCCAAGCAGGAGGTCTAGAGGAAAGAGGAGGTTTATGGATGCAGTGAGAGAGGACATGAAGTTAGTTGGGTTGAGAGAAGAGGATGCAGATGATTCGCTGAAAGGGAACAGCCGAAAGACAAAGAAGAAGTTGTATCTCGGTCATATTGGTAATATTGGTAATTTTTTGGCTGGCTGGAACGGATCATCTGCATTTACATTATTTCCTATGGGACAATGCGTTTTGCAATTGCGAAATTCCACCTTAAGAACTCGCCCCTGGAACGGATTTAATTCCTACGCTGAGGTATCGCTGCATACAGTGCTTAAGCTGACCAAACAACCATGTCAAAGAAAAGGGGAGTTAAAATAACAACATGAAACCATCTTCAGACGTAGTAAATCTTAATCCTTCTTTACATGTATTTTTAACCGTTCTAAACAGCTCCAGATTGTTATTATTATTATTATTGTTATTATTATTATTATTATATTGTTTTGCCACTTTAAAATGAAAATTGCACACAGCAAGGTTTGATTTCTGCTGACTTACCTCTTCCTCCTTAGCTCTGTCTATTCTGAAAAATGAGGACACAAAAAAGTCCTGAGGCTCACCTGGGATTTCAGTGGATCCCCCCCCCCCTCCCCCCTTTCATTACAGTATTTCTGGCATCTCGCTCCATCCTGAGTCAGCGCAGCTCATTCCTGGCTCGAGCAAATAGGCTGTTTGATTGACAGGTGAGTGCTGATGGTTCAAACACTGCCCAAATATTATACTAATATCGTGAGTGTAATGGGTGTAATTCAGAAATGAAGAAAATGTGAACATAAAAGCTTAGAAATGGTGATTAGATATAATGAATGTGGGTAATTCCATATGCCAGAGCTATTACTAGATGATGGAGTTTGAATGTAAATGCTCAGTAAAACCTAGCAGCTGTTTTACATACAGTACTGTGCAAATGTCATGGATACATGCAAAAAAAAATAAAAAATTGCCACACGTCAAGATACCTTTGAAAACATTTCTACATAAAAGAAACATCTATAAAGTAATGAAATAAACACAGTCAATAATTGTGTGAAAACTATTTGCAAATACAGATTTGTGCAGTTTTATAATTAGAACGGCTATTAGGTTTTACTGAGCGTGCTGGAGAAAATTAGTTTTTCTGGTAACTTTGTCACACTTTCTATTTTCGTGCAAAACCCGGGAGCATTACCTGCATTTTTTTTGTTTTTTTGTCTTTACAGACATGCAAATATTTATTGATGTTATTCATTTATTATTTTTTAAGTTATGTTTGTAAGTAGTGAATTGTTTTGTACATAAAAATGCAGACACATTAAACATATATAACAAAATTTGTACTACAGATATTACGTTGCCTAAGACTTTTGCACGGTACTCTATACTGGAGGTATATGGTGGCTCTGGTAAGCATGTGTAGCTACCCAGATGGAAATTTTGGTTAATAACATTGTGGTGGTTAATTTGTGGATGCTGTGCCAACCCTATATATCAGGAGAGTAACTCTGATGATAAGATGTATCTCAAGGTAATATTACTGAAAGACAATGAAAGAGAGGTAACATTACAACACTACATGACATTAGATACATGTGCAGTGAATCAATGTGTCCGTCCCAGTCTCCGATTGGAATTCTAAGCACTGTTAGACTTTACGGACCATGGATGTGTTCGGACCTTGTGCAAATAGACATTAATCAGCAAAAACACTCAATATACAGTAAAGGTTACAATTTTGTTCTTTTGAATTTTTTTCTTTGGGTCGTTCATTCAACCTTTTCCCAACATCAAAACATCAACTTTCAAAAACAACATCGTCCCAGTGGTGGAAATCATCGCAATGTCATTACAATCCTTAGCATCCAGTAGCGTTCTAGGCATAGCATGGCACAGTCAACTCATGCTGCTAATCTGCTAAAAAAGTTGATACAAATTCATTTGAATACACAAACATAAATTCAAACTTTTCACGCATTTTGTGAATCCTTACAATATTAGATTTTGTTTTAAATACATTTTATAGACAAGGTGAAAGCGACATTCCCACAACAGACTAACTCCAACAGACCTGATTGACTTGTCACTTGCAGGGGGGAACTTTATGTTGAAAAATGCATCCGTGGCATCTGCGATGATCTCAATATCCCCAAAAGCAAATCCGGTAAAATTCGATCTGCAAAAGGTCATGTGGATAATAACAGCAGAGGAGATGAGACCTGTATGGCTTATCTGCACACTCTTCACAAGCATGGCTGCTTTATAAAATTGAAAAAGTTTCTGAAAAATTTTACTCACCCTCTCACCAGACCCACTCATACACACCTTGGTGCCTTTTTTTCGCAGTAAGACATCGTCAAAAGTCTTAACCAGCTAAGCTTATTTGCAAGTAAGGGATGATGCAAAAATAAAACATGCAAATGCTTGGAAAGACATATATGAATAATTACATAACAGCAAAGTAAACACTGACAAACTGGTAAAAATTTAATAACTAACTAATAACAATCTAAGGGCAATCAATCAATCAATCAATCAATCAAACAAACTAATTATAATAAATTGAAACAATAAAATATAGTAGAATATCTTTAAAAAAACAATTTTATTTATATTTACTATGTTAATTATACTTTTGAGGATAGGCAGGTAAATAAATAAATAAATAAATAAATAAACACTTTATTCACATCACATCACTCACTCACCATCTATACTGCTTTATCCTGTATACAGGGTCGCAGTGGGCCTGGAGCCTATCCCAGGTCACGAGGCGGGGTACACGCTGGACAGTGTGCCAATTCATCGCAGGTCACACACACACACACTACAGGCAATTTGGGAACACACATTAACCCAATATCCAGGTCTTTGGACTGTGGGAGGAAACCGGAGTACCCGGGGAAAACCCACCAAGCACCGGGAGAACATGCAAACTCCATGTACACAGAGACGGGAATCAAACCTGGCTGGGAATCGAACCCGGACCCTGGAGGTGCAAGACGACAGTGCTAATCACTACACCACCGTGCTACCTATTCACATTACATAATATTGCTAATTGATTTATTTTAATTAATGATAAAAATTTTAACTATCTTTGCTTATAGAGTGTAATTACATTGAGACTAGAATAGAGACAGACCCTGAGAGACAAACAGTCGGAGACAGACAGATAGACAGACAGGCTCTGGGAGGTGAAAAGGAAGCCAGATAAGGCTAAGTACTCACCTTCTGAGACAAACCTTGGAGCTGAACCTGATCACGCAGTCTAATCGATGCTTAAACTTAGATCAGAATCAATGGTGTGACCTTCAGCCTCTGATGGATCACAGAGACACTGAGAGTTACAAGTCAAGCTGAGGAGAAGTGCTGAAATAAAGCAGCAGTAATTCTGGAGAGGTAAGAAGTACCCAAGTACGCTTGCATCTTAAATAAAAATTAAAGAAATAGATAAAATAATTAAATGCAAAACATGTCAAATTATTGGTCAATCTTAGGCCCAGCATTTTGGATCCTAATTTTATCACAAACTCTGCACAGTATTAATGTATTAAGTATTATTAACATAAAAGTGTGCAGATTAGCCTTCATGTCATCAGGTGGTCTTTAAAATACAAAGCTCCCCATGAAGTCATCTTCATGAAAATACAATATCACAAATTACTTGTGATTGTGAAGATGCCCTAAAGGTGACTTTAGTATGGACTTCAGGAAATTAGTCCAGAAGATGTCTGGGGTGTTGATGTTTCTAAGGCTTTAATAAGTCCTGAAAATGTCCCCATTAAGTCTCTATATTTGTGTTTCATGAAGACATCCTGAAGTTCTACAGTATGTTCCTGTTATTTCTTTCTGACATTTTTCTTTAATTTTATTAACATTAGCACTCTCTCTCTCTTTCTTTGTTTGCTATCAGATGTCCATAATACATCACATATATAATGTGAATGTATATTTATGTAAGCAGGGACTCCGGCAGTACTAACTATACTGTAACAGCATAACTAAAAGGAAACACAGACATGAGTGATCAATGAGAGTTCACCATAATACTCTATGTCCATGAGTCCCCCAGATCTGCTCCTTTACCTAAGGCAAATATGTTTACAAAAATGCTTGGATAAATAAATAGGTTTTTAGCCTGGACTTAAACACTGAGACTGTGTCTGAGTCCCGAACATTAATTGGAAGACTATTGCATAACTTTGGGGCTTTGTAAGAAAAAGCTCTGCCCCCTGCTGTAGTTTTCATAATACGCGCTACTGACAAGCAGCCTGCATCCTTTGATCGAAGTAGGCGTGGCGGATCGTAAGACACTAGCAGTTCACTCAGATACT
>JAQMYJ010000038.1:2047151-2059781 GCA_030014305.1 Clarias laeviceps
GCCTACTATCAGGAAATTAAATTAATTTCAAGACCATTTAAACCGCGGCATGGCCATGTCTTTCATTATTTTGTACTTGTTAAGATATTTAAAAAACTATATAAGAAACTTTTAAAGCACGAATTTGGGCATCTCATTTCATCATTATGAAAATAACATGAAGCACATGTTTTTTTATTTTACAACAGATATTTCATAATGAACGTGTGTATACACAACACATTTATTTTGAATTCCCGAATGTTGCCTCCGGCAAGTAGCGGCACGCCGCGCGCTAAATTGCGGCCTCTCGCGGGAAAACACGCGCAGTCTTAAAGGCGACATCTGTACAAACAGCCGGAACCAAATTCCTGGTGTGTGTCAACATACTTGGCGAATAAAACCCGATTTTGATTCTGATTTTTGTATCTGTATAGGATTCTTTATCTAATCATTTATGTTGTTGCTGTTGTTGTTGTTGTTGGTCTTTCAACTGGTCCCAGCATTAATATATATTTATATAAAATATTTGTTTATATTTCCAACATTTTAAAATATAATATTCTGTATATATATATATATATATATATACATACAGTATAAAAGACACTGCATATTTCTGTTCTATAGTTAACAAACCCCGAATACATGGATGAGATCTTTGCAAATTCGCCCTTCTGACTCTTGCTCAGAATTGTTTCATGAGCTAAAAATGGCCAGAGAAGCTCCTTATTAGCAAGTCAACACCTGAATCAATGAGGCGAGAGATTCAGGATGGGTTTAGCACTGTGCTGCATGGCTGCTAGAGTGGAATGGAAATGGGTTTCCTAACACTGACTGCCTTCCCCTCTCTAATCTTGTGCTCCTCTTCATCTTTCTGCTCAGATTGTGAGATAGCCTGAGATAGCCTGAGATTTCAGGTGGAAGAAAATGCATCCCATGTGCACACATTGCAATGCCTAAAATGTCCATTTGTAAGCAGGCTGATTCTTTTTGTGTCATTTGCTCTCTTTTCTTCAATCAGTGGTGGTGTTTGTCAAGAAGCAGATTAATGTTCATAGATAATCCACATTCCCAGACTTTGTGTAACGCTAATCTTTATCACAGTAATAGTCTATTAATGAATCCAGTATAGCTTGAAAGTACTCTCTAGACAATACAGATACAGCGTTATCAGCATCACTAATATCTGGCATTCCATGGAAGAACCATTAAACACTTTCAACATTCAAGACTTTCGCTATCCTGGTTATTTACTGCATTTTATGGATGCTATCAGCTCTGCCAGGTAGAAAAGCTATAATGAAGTAGTTTATATGCCGGTCTATTATCTCATGCACAGCTCTCAGACACAGATGGTAACCAATATGGTATTATGTATTTTTTATCGTTATGGCACTTCTACAGTAGTGAGGGAGAATGATTGTCTCCTGTGATTAACTATAGATTATATATACTACAGAAAGTATTGTAAGGTTGAGTGCATATTTGGATTTTTTCCCCATCCTTGTATCTGGTTCCTCAGGGAGGTCTGTAGATTTGGTGATGTGATCCAATCACCGGTGTTTCCTTTCAAAAGCTACACTCAATGCTGCGTGAAAACGCTATGGGAAAAAGGTCTCCGTTGACCGGTTGTTGAAGCATGTGTGTCAAACACGCCAAAAACTTGGCTTATATAACCTCGGTCAGGTGACGTCATCTGATCTGGTACACCTGGAGGTTATAAATAGGTCTGAACCGGAAACATCCTCACGTCTTTTGTCTTCAAGGACTGCATTGTGTTTGCGCGTGTGTGTGTAAAACGATACTGCGCGCCGGTAAAAAAATTTAAAATAAAAAAGAGATGTTTACCTCCAAGTGAGAGACTTCTCTCTGATGACGATTGCCATGCTTTTTGTTTTGAGTGTTTGGGTGAAGAGCACGCTATCCTCGGACTTGAGGGAGAATGCGAGCACTGTGATCTTCTTCCGATCAAAGCGCTTCGCGCCCGGCTTGCATACTTTAAAGAGAAATCGCGAGCCGTGCTTCACCCTTGGGGATCGCGTGTTGATCTGGCGGAAGCACGTGAGACAGGTTCGCACTTTTCTCTCGCGCTCTCGCCGGATCGGGATACTCTTGATCGGGTGCAGGAGAACTCCTCTATTCTTTCCGGTGAGTTTACCACCTCAGATCGCTCCTCTCGTGACAAGTGAGTATGAGGAATTACTTGAGGTGGTAACTAGGGCAGTCAAACGCTTATATCTCGACTGGCCCCAAGAACAGGAGATCCCCAAACACTCAAGATTGGACAACAAGTTTCTGTCGGGTGGCCGGGGGGAGGGACCTCAACGAAGGTCTCTCCCCTTCTTTGGTGACCTCCATGATGAGGTAACTCACTCATGGAGTAAACCTTATTCGTCCCGTATATCTGTGCCATCAACGTCTAGTTATTCGACGATCGTTGATGCAAAGACACGGGGCTATATGATAATGCCCCAGATTGAGGAGACGCTTGAGGGCTATCTCTCTCCTGGGTGCTCATTGAAGAAGCCCACACTCCCCACTAAGCCATGTAGACTAACATCTTCGCTGGTGGGGAAGGCTTTTGCACACCATGGCGGTGTTGAAGGCATACCAGGCTGACCTGCTGAAGGACTTGAGCACTGGCGGGTCCATCGGCAAGGAGGCCTTTTCAGAGCTTCGCCAAGCCACGGATTTGTCTCTCTGTGCCACCAAGCAGACGGCCCATGCCATTGGCCGTTGTATGGCTGCCATGGTTGCCACGGTGAGACATCTGTGGCTTAACCTCACTGGCATCAAGTATAAGGATCTCCGTTCCTTGATGTACGTTCCTCCTTGATGCCCCCATCTCACCTTCCGGCCTATTCGACGACGGGAGGTGAAACGCTACAAAGAAGTGTTCATGAGGTTTTTTCCCTGCCGTGCTCAAGAGTCGGGACCGTCAGCCACCCAGTCACAACCAGGTCCAGCTCTAATGAGGCGTCAAGTGCAAAAAGAGAGTGTGGCGAATCGAGCATCCCCTCGTAAGGACTGGGGTACGACTTGCCGCGTTCACAGTCCGCCTCTAAAAGACCGGACCTGAGGAGTATCATCTCCTCGAAAAAGAAGTCCTGAGGTTAGTGAAATGCACATGACCATGAGGGTGTCTCCCTCCAGGGAGGGGTGCGTATTATTCCAATAGAGAATAGGAAGTCCTTCCTGGCACCCTCAGGAGGCCACTGCCCAAATCTCCACCACCACTCGTGTTTCGGGGAACAGTGGTCCCCAATGAAATGTTAGGTGTTCGTTTGCCTCCTGCCATGTTTTCAGGACGCTGAACATCTAACACTCCCCTCCTCCCCGCCCTCACCTAGCCGAAGTATTAAAACTTGTGCCCCTTTCAGAGAAATTGGCAGCGTGGAAGCTCCTTGGGTTCAAAGGATCCTAGAGAGAGGCTACAGAATCCAATTTGCACATCGTCCTCCGCGTTTCAACGGCGTGGTCTACACTTCCGTGAAACCAGAACGAGTGCATTTGTTGACACAAGAATTGCAGACTTTGCTGGAACTAGGGGCCATAGAACATCTTCCCCTGCCAGACAGACAATCAGGCTACTATAGCCGGTATTTCTTGGTTCCCAAAATAAAAAAAAATAAAAAAAGAAAAGAAAAAAAATGATAACAGGGAGTTGCGTCTAATTCTAGATCCTTGTGGGTGGAACCGCTATCTCAGAACATACAAGTTCGATTGTTGATGGTCAAGATGATTGTTTCTCAAATCCAATCAGAAGATTGGTCTGTGACAATCGACCTGAAGGACACATATTTTCATATAGAAATATTGCCACAACATCTGAGGTTCCTGAGGTTCGCTTTTGGGGGCGAAGCTTACCAGTATCGGGTCCTTCCATTTGGCCTAGCAACCTGCACATATACAAAGGACATGGATGCAGCTCCGGTTCCTATACGATTCCAGGGCATCCGTATTTTGAATTACATACACAACTGGTTGATTTTGACTCAGTCTCGGGAGCTAGTGCTTCGACATCGGGATGTCGTCCTAGTTCATCTCAAATCTCTAGGGTTGAGACTCAACGCCAAGAAAAGCATTGTCTCTCCCGCTCAGAGGACAACCTATTTGGGGGTCGTATGGGATTCGATCAGATGAGACCCCTTTTGTGGCTAAGAGCCAGGGAATTTCATCCAAGGGCCAATCCCCTGAGGCAAACAAGGGTTACGCGCCAGGGGCTTCGTACCCTTTCTATGTGGTTCAGACCCCGGTTTCAGACTTTGGGAACCACTCTAGGTCCGTGTAGTTGTCGCAAGATGCTAACGACAGACGCTTTCCTTATGGGTTGGGGTGCGGTCTTAGATGGCCGTCCAGCCCAAATGATCTGGAGAGGTCATCTTCTTGCATGGCACACCAATTGCCTCGAAATGATGGCTTTATTTCTGGCTCTGAAATACTTCCTCCAGCAGTTCAGAGGCTACCATGTCCTAGTGCAGGTGGGCAAAATGACGGTAGTCTCTTACATAAATCGCCAGGGCGGATTGCGTCTGCGCCACTTGAACAAGCTAGCGTAGCAGATTCTGATTTGGGCACAGGACAAGTTCTTGTCCCTCAAGGTGACTTACATTCTGGGGGGAAAAAAAAAAGGAAAAAAAAGTGGAGCAGACTTGCTGTGACACATGGGAATGGAAACCCCACCCCGAAGTGGTTATTCGAATCTGGGAGACAATTTAGGTAGCAGAGGTGGACCTCTTTGCTTCGCAGGACATGACACAATGTCCCCTTTACTACTCTCTGAATCCTCCAGCTCCCCTGGGTCTGGACGCCATGGCCCACACGTGGCCCAGACTGCGTCTTTACGCAATTCCTCCAATAGCTTTGCTCCCCGGAGTCCTAGCGAAGGTCTGTCAACAGGGACTCCGCCACTTATTGATAGCATCTCGTTGGCCGACCAGAATATGGTTCTCAGATCTACTATCCCTCCTTGATGGCTCAGTTCCGGTCAGGAGGGATTTTCTGTCTCAGGCGTGGGGAATAATATTTCATCCCAGGCCCGAGCTCTGGAACCTTCACGTTTGGCCCCTGAGGGGGGCCTATTAAGAGATACTGATCTTCCAGCCAATGTAATAGAACTATTCTTTGTGCTAGGACTCCCTCTACTAGAAGAACTTATGCCCTCAGATGGAATGGTTTTGTAAATAGGTGTATGGCAAACCATGTAGAACCCAGTCCACTGCCAGATTGTTTCAGTGCTGGAGTTTCCGTAGGAGAAACTGTCCTCAGGCATATGTACTAGCATTCTCAGAACGTACGTGGCTGCCATTTTGGCTTACCATGTTCTGATTGAGGGCATTTTCTGTGGTAAAGCAGCCATTAGTTGCCCACTTTATTCATGGAGCTAAACGGTTGAGGCCACCCACTAGAACGACAGTCTCTTTAGGGGACCTAGCGATTGTGCTCGAAGGTGAAAAAAAAAATGGCAGAGACCCCTTTCGAACCTCTAGAGTCAGCGCCTGTTAGGTTTCTGACCCTTAAGATGTTTTTTCTAATAGCCATTTCCTCTCTGAAGAGAATTGGGGACTTGCAGGCTCGGTCAGTCTTGTCATCCTGCCTGGACTTTGCCCCTGGACTGGTCAAAGCTATTCTGCATCCTCACCCGAATTATCTTCTGAAAGTTCCATTCTCGACCATGCACCCAATTGTTCTCGAAGCAATTCAGTAGCGCAAATCGGAACAGCTCTTTATATGTTATGGGGGCCGCAACCGGGGGGTGGCTGCCACTAGACAAACTATGTCACATTGGGTGAGGGATGCTATTGCCCTAGCTTATGAGGTGCGTGGTCAAACGTCACCTCTAGTAGTTAGGGCCCATTCAACTAGGGGGCTTGCATCGTCAGTAGCTTTGGCAAGAGGTGTCCCCTTGCAGCAAGTGTCTGATGCGGTAGGTTGGTCCTCTCCGCACACATTTATCAGATTTTATAGTTTGGATGTCCATGCTACTCCAGGCTCATGGGTCCTCGAGTCAGCAGGACTCAGGTCTAGACCTCTTTGATGATTGTGCGCACATGCTACACAACCCTGGGGTCCAGACACTTCCAGTGCGGCGGCATTGGTATTCTCATTCCCATTGCATTTTCACGCAGCATCGAGTGTAGCTTTTGATAGGGAACGTCTCGGGTTACTTTGCTGTAACCCTGTTCCCTGAAAAAGCAGAAACAAGATGCTGCACTCCAATGCCGCACTGTAGGCGTGACTGGACATCCTTTTAGACAAAATTGACCTGAGGATGTTTCCGGTTCAGACCAATTTATAACCTCCAGGCGTACCTGATCAGATGACGTCACCTGACCGAAGTTATATAAGCCAAGTTTTTGGCGTGTTTGACACACATGCTTCAACAACCTTTCAACTGAGTCCTTTTTCCCATAGCGTTTTCACGCAGCATCTCGTTCCCGCAATTTCAGGGAACAGGGTTACAGCAAAATAAACCGAGACATTCTTGAACACATTGGATTAGGGCCCTCTTCCAGTGAAATGTGGTGTGGTCTGTATTATGTGTGTGAGCTTGTGTGTGAGTCAAGTCATGTAATTAGCTTAGTAGGGTTGGTATAGTCAGTGTAGTCCATACATATTTATGATATTAAAAAAATATATACACAGCAAACATTTAAGCGTTAGGCAAATGCCCTTATCTAGAGTGACTTATATTTTCTCATTATATATCTGAGCAGTTGAGACCCTTGCTTAAATGCTCAACAGTGATAACTTGGTGATCGTACAGTTTGAACCTGGGACCTTCCGAACCATATTCCTTAACCACTTAGCTATCAGTTGACCACTACAGTTGAACCTAGTGCTTACTATTTTGTAAATCTGTATGCACAAAAGTGAAAGAGCGCCAGGCACAATCAATTCACATTTTGGAAGAAGAAAGAACTGCCTTTATTATGCTACATATCTTTACTGTGTAGGTGCAATGTACACACATACGACTACTCAGTGAGAGAGCAAGAGTGAGAGAGATTAAGTAAGGTGTTTTTTGTCTTTTTTTTCTTTTAATACTGCATCACCATAAAACTCCGATTACCCAGCCACATGCATTTCAAAGGCCAGGTCTGGCGCTACTGGAGCTCCTGGCAGAGCCTTTTTATTTGAAATAGCATGAAAAATGGCATGTTGTTTTATTTTACTCATTTCTAGGCACACAGTACCATTCACAAGTTGACTAGAAATTTAGAAATTTCTATTTTACATGTGTATTCTTTTTTTTTGGAGTAAGGAAACATTTGATACTGCTACATGCTGTTGATAAAATACGGCATACCTGGCAAGAGGCAGTGGTAGTTCAGAGCGTTAAGGCATTGAGTTACTGATTGGTTAAATCCCCAGCTCTCCCAGGTTGCTGTTATTGGGCCCTTGAGCAAGGGCCTTAACCCGGAGCACAGTATCATGGCTGACCCTACACTCTGACCTCAACAACGCTGGATATGAAAAGAAAGAATTTAACTGTGCAGCATGTATATGTGACAAATAAAGGCCTAACTTAAGAGTTTTGTACTTTAAATCGTCATTAAAACTTTGCACATTTTTAGGGCAAAAATTGTTTTAGGTAAAGTTTTAAAAGGTATTCGTTTTTTAAAATACATTTTAATTTAAAAGGCATTTCTTCCCAATAAATTTCACCTGGCTTAAAAAAATGTCTCAAGTAAATTTACATCTGGCATAAAGTACAGTACAGTATAGTACAGTATGTAAGCATGCTATTTTAAAAACTCTAGTTTGAAGGGTTTGCTTGATATCAGCTGCTTTCATTTTGTAAATCCTGTATGGTCCAGAAATTACTTTTAGCACACGCAAAAATAAAAGTGTGTAGATCTTTTTTCAGGCATAAAGGAGCTTCAGAATTTCCTCACTAGTATTAAGTCCCTTCATGACTCTTTTTAAAACTCTTCTAAGTGTTTCTTGTATACTTCTTGATTGCCCTAGATTTTCCACAATTCTTGATCGTTGTTACTCCGATCTATTCATTTTATTTATTTATTTATTTATTTATACCTATAGTTCTTATAGTAGGTCATCACATTTTCTGTAATTAGATCATGGCTATGGATTTACCCTGGCCACTTTGCCTGAGATGCTGTAAAGGGTGTGGTGTGAGGATGATTCATGAGTTATCAGAGAGCCTGAGAGAACCATATAAATAACCATCATCAATGAGAATCAAAGGCCAAGTGAACATTTATGACCTTTACCTAAGGGGCAAAATATAAAGTATATTTTTTAGTGTTCTAGCTGAAAGAGCTCTCTCCATATTCTGTCTCATCTCCATCATTTCCACTCCTTCAGCATAGCTATTGCATATAAGTAGTCTCATTAAGTGTCATTGTTTGGTGTTAATATTTAGTGGGTTTTTTTGCCAATTGTATGCAAATTCAGATTAATGAGAAAAGCAGACTGATCTAAAGGGCAGCAACAAACTCAGTTACAAACAATCAAGTGGAACACCTGAATAACATCCTCTTAATGAGAATGGCTTGAAAATGTCACTAGTGATGAGCTAGGAGCGAGGTTAAATGTGTGTATTTTTACAGAATCTGTGTTTTTAATAAGTGCAGGATGTGAGAGTGAGGGGAAGATCAAGTTATAAGCCTTGGGAAATGACATTTCTGTTTGATCTCGGTTACCATGGTTGCGTTGAATCTAACCAACGCAATGGACACAACCATGAAAATATTGCATTAATAATTCTCTCTCATTCTAATGCTAGTGTTATCCTGCTGGTTTGCTAACTATTGAGCAAAATTACATTGAGAGAAAATACTAATTTACTTTTATGAACAGATCAAGTAACTGCTTGCCTAAAACCCAAGAAGCATTCAAAATATTGTATTACTCTTAGGAATATACACTATCCCACCATAATAATACTCACATTAAGCTCAGTATAATGTAGGTTCCCCTTGTGCCACATGGGTGGCTCTGGCCCTTCGGGGCATGACTCAATAAGATTTTTGGGGGTGTTGTGATGTCTGGAACCAGGACATTGGCAGCAGATTCTTAGGGTTGTGTGGGTTGTGGTGTGGGTTGTCCTTGGTTCGAACTTGTTTGCCTTGTGCATCCCATTGGTGCTTGAGTGGATTGGGATTTGGTGGGTTTCAAGGCTGGATTGGTGGCCTTGGGTTGTTTGTTTGCTCAGCCCCATGCATGGCAGGCTGTAGGGCACTGGGTGTTCCTGTGCCTATCTATCATGGTCAGCATTGACTTTTTTGGTGGCTTGTGCTGCATTGGCTTTTCTTACCAGAAGGGCTGGTCTTATGGTCAACATAGAGATGGATGAGCCTTAACTGCCCATGATTCTGTCACCAGTTTACTTGAGCTTAATTGGTAATTGGTGTTAAGGTGTTAATGTTTTGGCTAATCTGCATATTCTGACAAAATCAGGAGAAACAGTTTTGTTTTTAAAGAAATGGTTCAGTGCCCCTTGGGTTAAATGGTCACTGAAGTCTGCAGTTATCCTGACTCAATAACCCTGACCTCCAAGGGTTCATCTGACAACTTTATCTTCAATCAGTGAAGTATTCAACTGGTTCTTTAGATGGTTACAGAGATGCAGACATACCAGTTGTACATGGTATGGAACAAAAACAAGTTTCCAAAGGAACTCAATACCAGTCCTGTTTTTTTTTTTTTTTTCGTAAAGTATCTTTAACCTCTCTCATTCAAATCCTCTCATCCCTTCACTCCAAATGCTGAGAAGATGGGAAAGTAATTGTAGACAGAGATCTAAAAGTCAGAGTGAGTCTCCTGGGTGTAACATTCACCAGACCAGTGATAAAAAGAATTGGACAGGGAAATGATATTGATTTCTCTTTCTTACTTACTCACACATTGACTAAATCATTAAATCACTCACTCATGTACTAAAATCTCCTACTCCACTTTTTGACAGAACCATGTGAAGGGTTTCACTGCAAGATGCAATAAATCCATTCTAGCAGTATTGAGAAAAATGAGTTCTCACAAATGATGCCAATGGTTTCTTTGTGTTACAATGGTGTAAAACAACACAAATAATGTAAAATGTCAAAATTTCAGTGTACTTTTTTATTATTGTGCGAAATGCTAAAACTCCACCTCCCACAGCTTTGTCGTGATAGCTAAATCACCCTGTACATGTATTTATAGTAATGTGAATATGTAATGTAGTATCAATTATATGTTGGTTGAGTTTTCATAAATAATATAGAAAACTTTTGTTTTTGTTTTTTAGTGAGTCACTGAAAGCAAATTGGAACAAGTAAAAGGTTTTAAGTTTTATTGAACAAAAAACGTTTTTCTTTTAATTGGAAAGATTACTTTTTTTAAATGTTTTTGTCTCCCGATTTTTTATGATTTTCTCCTCTAATTTTATCACAGCCAATTCCCACCCATCATTAGGGCACTCTCCCACCAACCAGGGAGGGCAAAGTCTTTCATGTTTTTTCTCCAAGACATGCGATGCCAACCAACCGCATCTTTTTAACTGCTTTCCCATGCACCATAGGAAGCGTCTCGGGTTACTTTGCTGTAACCCTGTTCCCTGAAAAGGCACAATCATGAAAAAACACAATCAAAGCATATTTACTATACTTTCTATAAAAATTCAACCAACATATTATTGGTGTTAAACTGCATATTTACAATAAATAACCACAGACACAACTGCAGGCTGATTTATCCATTGGGACAAAACTGCTGGAGGTGGAGTTACACTGTTTTGAAAAATTACAGAAAATTTTGCTTTCAAACTGTTCATATGTTCCAGGGGCAGGTTTTTTGTTTGTTTGATTCTGACTTAAGGGAAGATGGCCAAAGTGAAGTAAAATGCCCTTTTCATTTACAGTCCTTTTATTCCTGTTATTCCTATTTCAGATGCAATATTAGCTTTCACACAGGCAAACTACAGCACTGTATGTCCATGCGATTTGTTTACCATCATAATGCATTTTGAAAATTGTACAGAAGTTCATTGAAAATTAATAGCATGAATGTAATGTATTTGAATGAATTTTTAACAGTAGTTTGGGTATTATATGTTGTTTAATGTTGTTTAATCAACCTTTTGATTAAACAACATTAGCGTATGTAGAATGGGGCCCTGAGTCCTTTTATTCTAATCTACTTAGATTATAATAACTCAGATTATTCTATTATTTCAATATTATAAGACTTGGGTCCCTATAATAGTATATGCCTCCTATGCTAAATACCAATACTATAAGTACAGAATAAAACAACTATGTGCACTCACAATTCAAAGTCACAACAGTAGTTTCTATGCCTAAACAATAATAAACAATCACTAAGCTTGCTTAGAAAAAATATATATTAAATTTTAGTTAAACAATAAAACAAATTAAACAAATATAAAATTTTCATATAAAATCACTCAACTGGCTTTTCTTTTTTAATTAGTTTAATGTCCAAATAAATTACCAAAATTACTAGAAACAAAAAACGTTGCAGGCCTGATTCGGTGCTTGGGGTCGGTGAGACCAAAAACTCAACGGACGTTTCACTCCAAAGAGCAACAAACCAAAAGTAAACGGACAGTGGATAATTCGGAGATTATCCACCGAATGCTGATTGTTCGATTGTTCCTGTTCACAAGCCGAGTAGCAGCTGTTGATCACATCCACGAAAATATCACTTGTATATCAGTAGCAACGCTCCACCGAAGCACGTGTAGCTGGGTTAGCTAACTCACTCCCCTCGCTGTATTAATGAGCCGTTGTTATGCGCGGGTTATGCACCCTTACACACACATAATCTCTGTCAAATACTGCATTAGAACATAAATTCATATGTTTATTATTATCGGATACGATATTACTATTATAATTAACCTTAGGCGCGTGACAGGCGTTGATACCATTAATGCAAATTCTCATGTAATGTTTATTTTGTGGCACATTTATGTTGCAGGGGTTTGTCATGTAATACAAAAATGTTTACATAAATAAATATTGTTTATAATGAAAAATTACACGGAAGATTTTTATTATAAAATAAGCAATATACATAAATATACATATACACTGCATTCCAAATTACTTGCAAATTGGATGTAAGTGTCATAAACATTAAATGTTTAGTTTATAAATTAAACTCATGGATGGTGTTGTGTCTCAGGGCTCTTTGGATCACTGAAATTAATCTCAGACACGTGTGATAATTAGTTTCCCAGATAAACCCAATTAAAGGAAAATTACTGAAGAAGGTTGTTCCACATTATTAAGCAGACCACAGGTTTCAAGGAATATGGGGGAAAAAAGGATCTCTCTGCTGCCGAAAAGCGTCAAATATTGCAATGCCTTGGACAAGGTATGAAAAAATTAGATATTTCATGAAACCTTAAGTGTGATCATCGTACTGTGAAGACATTTGTGGCTGATTCAGAGCACAGATTGGTTCGTGCAGATAAAGGCAGAATGAAGAAGGTTTCTGCCAGGCAAATTCATCGGATTAAGAGAGCAGCTGCTGAAATGCCATTACAAAGCAGCAAACAGGTATTTGCAGCTGCTGGTGCCTCTGGAGTCCCACGGACCTCAAGGTGTAGGATCCTTCAGAGGCTTGCAGTTGTGCATAAACCTACTATTCAGCCACCCCTAACCAATGCTCACA
>JAQMYJ010000038.1:2099573-2110333 GCA_030014305.1 Clarias laeviceps
TGTTACGTAATTACCTAATTCAATATGTGTTATTTTATAGTTTTGAAATCTCCAGTATTGTTGTAGAATGTAGAAAAGAAATCACTAAACAAAAACAAAGAAATTTGCAAGTGACCCCTTTTGAACTTTTGAACGGTAGTGTATGTTGCAGAAAAGGTACAGTATTCCATTGACCTTTTGCATGTGATGTCACAATGTCTGTCCACCATGGACCTGTCCACTAATTTCCTATGGCTAAAGGAATGTTACTTACCAGATGCCAGTGCCAAAACCTACATTCATAACCAATCACAGAAGCACTTTCAGAAAAAAAAACAGATTTTGTGTTCTTAGTAATTCTAGCTTCTAGTCTGAATCGCATCTGAACTGTCTGTATTTTTTTCATTTATGGCTACAAGGTTAACTAGCTGAACACAAGGTCGAATCCCAAATCCCTCTCCAACCCCTGATCAAGGGCACTACTTGGTGTGTAAAAAAAAGGGATTGTTCACCCTACCTACTTTAGCGCACTAGCTTTCCGCTACATTTAACACTAATTGGGATTAAACCCTAAGAAAAGTTAGTTAGCTATTAATTAAAAAACTTAAAATGTCAGTATTATTTAACGTTCACTTTCCCTTTATGAAGTTTAAAGCACAGCGTATTCCACTCATTTGCAACAGAAGCACTGAAAGCGCTAACGCTAGAACTAATGCTAGCAAAGGTCACCAATTTGAGGAGGAATCACAAATCTGTCCACCGTCTGAGGTAATCAGTTTATGATACCAAATCAAATATGTGCCAGTTAATATCCTTATGACCTTCTTCACCCATTTTCACACACTTGTTTCTCTTATGAAAATAATTATCAGCACAGAAGCTATCAGTCGCTAGGTTACTTTTTATCTGTGTGACAAAGCATTGGGTAATCCGGTAGGTCATCAGGTGATCATCGCTTAATCTTTCTGTTTGGTAGTCACATGACTGCAAAAGGGCTATAGGTACAAATTGAAATGTCATTATGATCATTGCTGGAAATTCCCCCCACAGTAGTAACTAGTGAATATAAATGTGTTAGTCAACTGGTCTATGCAACCCCTAATGTAAGTGTGTGGTCAGTGTTTCGTCGATGACTTTTTCTTACGTGGAAAGCGTGAATCGTCTCATCGTCACTCTGTAGGTATTACAGCACACTTAGAGATGCATAAGAGAACTTTTAAAACAATGAAGCAATGACAGACAAAGCATGAGTGATATTTGATTTGTCATGCATGTTTGGAGGCCATGTAAGCACTGTATATAATAGTAGTAATAGCTAAATAAAATCACTCTGAGGAACTGAAGCGCATTACAAAATTCAGCATGGCAGTCAGTATATCGCTGCAGATGCACCAAAAATGCTACAAACCTGATGGAACAAAAAAAAAAGAAAAAACTGTATTTCATTCATCATTTCACTCACTAATTAATCTTTTCTCTTCTTTTCTGCTCTGCTTTCATTACTTTCACTGCACAACAAAGGCTTTGGTGAGTATCTGTCGTTTTTGTGTCATTTGTAATTGTGCTAATTGCATTTAATAGCTAATGAAGTGCTAATTAGAGTGCAAAAGAGCAGCATAGTGATTATGTGAAATTGGTTTAAAGAGGTAATTGAGTTTAAGGAGTAAAAAAATGCAAATGTTTTTTTTTTTTTACCTTTTTAAAAAAGTGAAGACAGTTTTATAGTCTGTAGATTGTAGGTAATGAAGATGTTTCTTCACTTTCATTTTCTATTTTTTTTATGTTTTGTTGCTAAAGCAGTTCTTCATGATCTGACAGAACTTTCAGAATGTGTTTATAGGTCATTTGTTTTTAGTTGGATGGTGAATTCAGGCTTAATATGAATTGAACAGTTAGTATAGAAATAGAATATTTAGTTTATATATATTTTTTTTCTTATGACACATTTTCTTTTCCAATCTTGCATGATATTCCACATCTTCAGGTTTTCTGATTACATTATAATATTCCTTTTTGTATTAATTATTATTATTATTATTATTATTATTATTATTATTATTATTATTATTATATAGTTGACTGAAGCAGAACGGGCAAATTAAGATTTTCATTGTTCATATCATAACAAAGGACTTTTTTATTACTACTTGCAAGTCATTTTATTTAGACAGATATTTTTTTTTCAGGATTCAGGATTTGTATTAATTCAGAGCTCTTTTTATTTCCAGAGTAAGTCACTCTGGATAAGAGTGTCTGCCAAATGCCTAAATGTGTTCAAATGAATATGTTTATTTATTTAGATTTTTTTTTTACGAGGTGTTATATTTTGACCATCTGCTTTTTCCATCGTATCACATTCTTTCATAAACAGCCGCCTACACTTGCTGTTCACTAACACAGACAGACTAGATGGTAAAAATAAAAACAACTTTACAAAATATGTTCCTTTTTTTCACAGGCTTTGTAAATGTAATTGTGAGCAGTGCGGTTAGCTCGGCCGAGTCGCATCAATATGCTGCATTTACAGCACAGACATTGATTCAATAAGGAGCCTCGGCAGGCAGTGTGCTGATTTCCAGAGTGCGTTTGATGTGGAATATGATTTGTGTGTAATGCATGCGTTTCTTCACAGACCTTGGCTGCACGAAAGGCAGGCATCTCGTTTGCGCTTGTGACCAGATCCACCCTGAACAACGAGGACCTGGTAAGTGGTATAGACACAATGCTTAATGGACGATTACACATACACACTCCGTTAGAGAGGAAGAACACACACTTACTGTACATGCATACAGCCACTGGCGTGCAGGTGAATACACACATGCAATCACTGCCTCATCATTTTTATTGAAATCAATCTGACGAATCAATAACTATCTATTAATTGTAGCCATAACAGATCAAAACAGTCGAGGCACAAACACGTAGTGTGGAAATCAAATGTATAGACATTATTACTATTGCTACAAAACAGGAAATAAACAAAAGAGGAGCACGAGTCTACAAATTACAGACCAGTGGACGTGTCTAGCTGATATTACTGAGCTGAATAATAAACCTACGACAACACATGCACTCGTAGGAAAAATACTGACTTTCTTCTTTTGACCTAAAGGTTTTTAAATATAAAATGTAAAACACACACATTAAGTCCTATTTTTTTTCTCTTTTGCTTTATTTTTTTATTCCCAAACACAGACATAAAGACACCCCCATCTTACTGTATATGTTATTCGTATGTTATTATGTAATGCAGAGCTTCTTTCATTTCCATATACAGACTTATAGACACATCCACTTTACCATATATGGACACCAGGACATGCCTATTCAGATCTCTTTTCATGTCAATATGAAAACTTTAAAACACACCCATTTTCGCATATATACAGTACTGTATGTCCATCAGCACAAGCCTATTCAGAGCACTTTTAATTTTCATATACAGACTTTAAGCCACACCCACTTTACCATATATAGCCATCAGAACATGACTTTGTGAGCAAACTATGGTATTTGTGCATATGATTTAATACACCAACAACGAGCAAACCACCAAAAAAAAAATAAAAATAGTGAACCCTCCGGGGCTCCATAATGACTGACCTTTGTGCCACACCCACTCATCAGCCACTCTTATTACCATATATGGTCTCTCATTTCCTTCTATATGTTCGGAGACATGCTGGTATTCTCTATCAGTGTCCTTGCAGAAAACACATTGACAGTATATGCGCTACTTTCATTTCCATATATAGACTAAAAGACACGCCCACTTTACAGCTCTGACATGGTGTGCAGATGTACTTATTAATTCAGGATGGTTCTTTGCGAATAACTGATAAAGTCAGTGGAGTTAATAGGTACCTCCTATACTGCTGAAGCTGTGAGAATTCTTCAGGCGGAGAGAATAATGTGACTTTAATATTTCTGTTATACACTGACCTAAGCTCAGCGGATGCATGTGGGTTTGGGTTCTTTTTTTTTTAATTCCTCTTTTAATTCCAGAGCTGTACTGTAAGCTCTGTGGTTGTGTCAGGAGCGCGATAGAGGAATGAAAGAATCTGAATCAATGAAGAACAAGAGAATTACTCCTCCTTTCTGCTGACCTTCATCCCTCGCTCTCTGCATTAACCGAGTGCAGCCTGATAAATCAATTCTACTACAGATGAAAGCGCCGTTTGATCAGTTTGACCTGGAAAGTTCCAGATCAAAAAGGTATTTTAAGCATCATTAGAACTGGACAAACATGATTTTGTTTGGATTAGAGAGTTTCATTTGGATCAGAATGGCCATTTCATTGTTTGCTGATTTAGGTTTAGATTGGATATTTTTCAGGCTTTGTTCAAATGAATCGGTGATTTTCATGTTTGTGAACACTTTATGGATTAAACCGGAGATTAGACATGCATGAACTGTTGGAAATACCATTGTTCTGTTTATTTAGACTGGAGATTCTTTTCAGGGTTTGAAGCTTTCTGTAATCTGTGGATGTGTTTGGACACCACAGAATGTAATGCTTCTGTTAGATCACGCAAGTTTATTCAGATTAGACTGTTTGGACTAAACTGCCAATTTGAACTCACTTCAGGTTTGTTTGGATTATTGGACAAATATTTCAGGTCTTGTTTGAATTAATTTGGCTTATCAGAGTTTGCTCGGATTAAACAGTCATTTTAGGAATGAGTTTGTTTAGATTTTAGGATTTGTTAAAACTGATTGTTTCTACGTTTGGTTTTATGGCTTCATGGGGTGTGTGTGTGTATGTATATGTATAAAGTATACAGCATATGTGGGTTCAGTTACATTGGACACATTGGTTTTCCCTCAGGTGGCACCAGTGGCTAAGTCACCACGTACCTCCAGAGGGTTGTGGGTTCGAATCTCAGCCCTGCTCTGTATGTGTGTGTGTGTGTGTGTGTGTGTGTGTGTGTATGGAGTTTGCTTCTTCTTCTAGTTCTCCTCCTGGTAGTCCAGTTTCCTCTCACAGCCCAAAGACATGTGGTGTAAGGCTGATTGGATTCCGAAAATGGATTGATGGATGTGGGATGGATGGATGGATGGATGGATGGATGTTCATTTAAGACTTTGGCATATTGATAATATAAGGATTGAACAGATATTTTTTTAAGTTGTGTAACCTGGTATAAATATACAACAATTTTTTTTATGTGATTTTATTGCACAGTTATTATGGTTTCCTGATTAATGTCACAATTTTCTCAGAGTGATGGATGGCCGTTTTCACTTTCGTGTGCATCCTTTGTTCCTTTGTTTACTTCCTTGATTTCTCTAGAGTTTGGTGTCTGAGCATTGTGCTG
The DNA here is from genome assembly GCA_030014305.1 of Clarias laeviceps. Lineage (NCBI taxonomy): Eukaryota > Metazoa > Chordata > Actinopteri > Siluriformes > Clariidae > Clarias > Clarias laeviceps. The sequence goes on from JAQMYJ010000038.1 coordinate 2,104,874, forward strand.
CTTGTGTAAAAGATATCGAAATGTTGGCGAGATGATGGGTTTCTGGTTGTGTTTAATGCTAATGCTACTACCTATAGCCGCAGCATCCTTGGTGTCAGTTTGATAAAATATTTTTTCTAATAAAATCTTCATGCACATCTTCTGAAAGTTAGGTTCTCATTACTTGGTGTGTTTGTGTGTAGCTGAGTTTTCTGCCCCCATCCTTCCATTCTGAACTTTATAGACTTGACTTGGCAGGTCCATGACGTCTCAGTGACATCATCATTCTCACAGAAGTGATATGAGTGTTTACAGCAGGACAGAAAGACAGGAAAGCGTGATTAGAAGAATAGAGTCATGCTGATTAGCAAGTAGGATGAGCAGATGTTGGAGCATCATGAACTGTAGCGAGAATAAAAAAGAGAGAAAATGAATTCCTCTGGGAGATCTCAGTCTAAAAATGGAAAAATGTGGCCATATGGCAAGAGCATGCAAACTTTTCTTACCAGGGGCCATATGAATAAAAAGGGAAATATGGGCCACAGGTAGCAGGCTATCTGTGTTATTAAAAGTACAGAGCATCGCTGCATCACTCCCACTTCCTGCTGTGTGTTTCAGCTCCGGATCAGCACTTTTAGAGCTTCATAGCTCAGTTATAAGTGCACACTTGAGTGATGCTTTGGTTTGAGGGCTTGAAGGAAACCATTTGGCTGGAATATAAGATTGCATTCATTTATTTTGTCTTACTGATTTGTTAAGAAAAAGTAATTCTGAGTTGTGTGCAATGAGTCGAAAGGCATTTGTAGTGCAAGTATGAAATCGAAAGACAGAAAAAAAGCTTTTTGTGAAAAGCAGTTGTGTTCTTCAAACGAGAATGAGAATTAAATTATACACGCTTATCTACACTTTATATGTTTAGCGTTAAATCTAGTAGCTCTGGTTCATTGTCAGCAAAGCATTATGGGAAATCTTCCCCTTAATTACCCTACAGTCTGTTGCTAAAGCAGCTAGAGGAGCACAGGGGCATCCAAGGCATGGCTGAAAGTTTTCTCAGCAAAAACATTCCTCTTAAAATATCCAACATTAACATGTAGCATTATTAAAGCCACTGCTGTTCACACACTCTGCTCCACAGGGCTCTTGCTAGGTGAAGTCTGCGGAACAAAATGCACTAATTACAGAAAATGAAACACTCACACTCACACTCACACACACACACACACACACACAAGTTATTTATTAATTTATTAGAGTTATTATTTATTATAGTTATTAACATTGAGTGCTTAACATTTTATAATAATGTGATTTATTTTTGACTAGATGTGCCTGCAACTTCATTCGCGTGGAATTTAATTATAAGCGCGTTTTTTAAAATGTATAACGCAAAAATATCTGTTGAATTTTGGAATGAACTAAATTTTTTATATGTTACCGTAAAGTGCGTGAAATGGTGTGAAATTGTGTTTATTAAATAGATTTCAATTGGACACTCATAAGCGCGTATTAAAAAAATTTACAGTGGCATCTGTTGAATTTTGAGAAGAACTAATGATTTTTTAAAGGTCGATTTTTTCATGATTTAAGGGTGTTATCCATTTAAATTTCAAAGTAGAATATCTTCTCATCCCGTAAGCCAACTGCAATGAAACAAAGTCTATATGTTACCTCAAGCTCGGCCAAATACACCTGTGAAAACATTATTTAAATTTGTTCATTAGTTTTTATGTGATGAGTGCACAAAGACACAGACAAAAATTCCAAAAAACACCTTGATGTGTTCTTTTACTCACAAACATCTTCAATGTACAGTTGAATATAGATAGATAGATAGATAGATAGATAGATAGATAGATACTGTATATACTGTATACAGGCTAAAAGTGGCGACTGATTTATCGATGCTCTCGCCCTCCCTCAGGTCACATGACCTGCCCTAAAGCACTTTGAGTGTAAAATAAGTCTCGGCATTGTGTTCAGCTCCATCCAGTGTGTGTTGTTACATAACAGTATATACTGTAAGGCTGCACTTACCATTCAATGAAAAAGTTATGCAGTCATTACTATAAGTAAATATTTCACTGTTTACTTGACACTCCTACATGTATAATCGAATCTCTTACAAGTTAAGAGATTCTTCAACAGGTTAAAGTGATGTTTCTCTGTTGAATCAGCTTTAATGAACCCTCCTACAAATTTAATCCACTCTGATATAGGTTTAATCGGCCAACTATGACTTTAATCGACTCTCCTATGAGTTTAATCAACTCTTCTATGAGTTTAATCAACTCTTCTATGGATTTAATCAGCTCTCCTATGGGTTTAATTGGCTCTCCAGTGGGTTAAACCGCCTCTTTGGTGGGTTGAATCAGCTACTCTGTGGATTTAATCAGCTCTACCATCAGTTTAATCAGCTCTCCTGTGGATTTAATCAGTTGTCCAGGGGGTCTAACCCACTTTTACATGGGTTCAATTGGCACTTATGTGGGTTTAATTGGCTCTTCTGTGGGTTTAAGTGGCTCTCAAGTGGGTTTACTGACCTCTTTGGTGGATTCATTAAGCGTATTTGTGGGTTTAATCAGCTCTACCATCAGTTTAATCAGCTCTTCTGTGGATTTAATCAGTTGTCCAGGGGGTCTAACCCATTGTTAGGTTGTTTCATTTGGCAAATGAGGGTTTAATCAGCTGGCCCATGAGTTTAATCAGCTTTTCTGTGGGATTAATTGGTGCTTCTGTGGGTTTAATTGGCTCTTCTGTGGGTTTAATTGCTTCTTCTGTGGGTTTATTTGGCTGTTCTGTGGGTTTAATCGGTTCTTCTGTGGGTTAAATCGCCTGTTCTGTGGTTTAAATCGCCTCTTCTGTAGGTTTAATCGCATCTTCTGTGGGTTTAATCACCACTTCTGTGGGTTTAATTGCCTTTTGCTTGGTTTTAATCGCCTCTTGAGTGGGCTAAATCGACACTTCTGTGGGATTAATCGCCTCTACTGTGGGATTAATCGCCTCTTGTATGGGTTAAATCGCGTCTATTGTGGGATTAATGGCATCTTCTGTGGGATTAATTGCCTCTTGTGTGGGTTAAATTGCCTCTTACTGTATGTGGGTTAAATCACCTTTGCGGGTTTTATGAGCTCTGCCATCAGTTTAATCAGCTCTACTGTGGATTTATTGAATTGTCCAGGGGGGTCTACCCATTCCTAGGTGGGTTCAGTTGGCACTTATGAGGGTTTAATCAGATGTCCCATGAGTGTAATCAGCTCTTTTGTGAGTTTAATCGCCTCTTGTGAGTTTAATCGCCTCTTATGTGGGTTCAGTCGCCTCTTGTGTGAGTTTAATTGCCTTTTGCGTGGGTTTATTCGCCTCTACTGTGGGATTAATCACCTTTTGTGTCGGTTAAATTGCCTCTTTTGTGGGATTAATCGCCTCTTCTATGGGATTAATCGCCTCTCGTGTGGGTTAAATTGCCTCTTATGCCTCTTAAATCACCTCTGTGTGTTTTATCAGCTCTACCATCAGTTTAATGAGCTCTACTGTGGATTTAATCAATTGTCCAGGGGGTCTACCTATTCCTAGGTGGGTTCAGTTGGCACTTATGAGGGGTTAATCAGCTGTCCCATGAGTTTAATCAGCTCTTTTGTCGGTTTGATCAGATATTCTGTGGGATTAATATGCTTTTCTGTAGCTTTAATTGCCCCTTCTGTGAGTTTATTTGGCTGTTCTGTGGGTTTAATCGGTTCTTCTGTGGGTTAAATCGCAACTTCTGTGAGTATAATCGCCTATTCTGTGGGTTAAATCGCCTCTTGTGTGGGATTAATCATCTCTTCTGTGGGATTAATCACAACTTCTGTGGGTTTAATCATCTCATCTGTGTGTTTAATCACCTCTTGTGTAGGATTATTCGCCTCTTATGTGGGATTAATCGCCTCATGTGTGGGTTAAATTTCCTCTTTTGTGGGATTAATCATCTCTTCTATGGGATTAATCGCCTCTCATGTGGGTTAAATCGACTCTTATGTGGGATAAAACACCTCTGCGGGTTTTATCAGCTCTACCATCAGTTTACTCAGCTCTCCTGTGGATTTAATCAATTGTCCAGGGGGTCTACCTATTCCTAGGTGGGTTCAGTTGGCATTTATGAGGGTTTAATCAGCTGTCCCATGAGTTTAGTCAGCTCTTTTGTGGGTTATCGTTTGATCAGATATTCTGTGGGTTTAATCTGATTTTAGGTGGGTTTAATCGGCTCTTCTGTGGGCTTAATTGGCTCTTGTGTGGTTAAATCGCCTCTTCTGTGGGATTAATCGTCTTTTCTGGGATTAATCGTCTTTTCTGTGGGTTAAATCACCTCTTCTGTGGGTTAAATCACCTCTTCTGTGGGTTAAATCACCTCTTCTGTGGGTTTAACCACCTTTTCTGTTGGCGATTTGTCTCTTTATCGCTTTATCACTTTTTTCTCCTTTTGCTCCTTTTTTTCTTTGGAATATGAAAGTATCACATCCTAGGCAGCATTGGTGCTTGCTCCATGTGAAAGGGGTAAAAGATCAGAGTATGATTCACCTTGTTCTGTGTTTAAATGTGGGAGTTAGAGATCGAAATCCCCCTAATCACATTACAAGTGAATAAAATCCAGTGCAGTTCTGAATCCAGATGCGAATATTTGAAGCACTAGACAGAGAATATGGCATTACATTACACCTGTAGCACACCTTGGCACTGAAGACAGAGTATATCCACTCCCAGTTTATTCCATTATTCCATTTTCACTCATTATATCTCTAAACTAGTTGGCATGCAGGGAGCAGGAAAAGGTACGCATAGATCGATACAGTGATGGAGTGAAGTTCAGGATGAGTTGGGAGAGAGCCGGTGCAAGTCTGTGGTCAGAATAGTGCTGGACTCTTTTCCAGTCCGGCGTGAGCTTCTTATCGATCTGGATAGCGTTTACGAGGGAAAATGAGTCGGCGCAGCTTACTAATGAATTTTATTATACATTAAAACAGACCAACAGGCCACTGCTTGTGCTGATACAGGACAGAAATTAAACAGCAGTACACTCACCAGTACTTTAACAACCCCAGAGGACATGAAGCAGTGAGTGCCTTCTAAGGGTCTAGTGGAGTAAGACTTCTATATAAAGTTGAACCACCTTTGTGTAAAGCTGAGGAAGAATTTTAACCATGCGTTTGAGCATTCAAGGAGACAGATTACATCAGCACTTTTCAGCTACAAATCTACAGCATTCAACAAAAGAAATATGCAGTTCAAAATGTTACTAACCCCTGTGTTTTTTGTATAAAAACATAATAAAAATCCAGTCTTAGTATTATCAAATACAACCATATACATCACATGCATAACATAATAATATACATAACATACCGTTCAAAAGTTTGGGGTCACTTGCAAATTTCTTGCAAATTTCTTTGTTTTTGTTTAGTGATTTATTTTCTACATTCTACAACAATACTGGAGATTTCAAAACTATAA
>JAQMYJ010000038.1:2115988-2127963 GCA_030014305.1 Clarias laeviceps
AGGAACTCCAGCACTGAAACAATTCGGCAGTGAACTGGGTCTACATGTTTTGCCATGCACCAACTTTCAAATACACTACATTTGAGGGCATACGTTCTTCTAGTGGAGGGAGCCGTAGCACTTAAAATAGTTTCGATTACGCTGGCTGGAAGACCAGCATCTCTTAATTGGTCCCCCTCAGGGGCCAGAGGTGAAGGCTCCAGAGCTTGGGCCAGGGATGAAATATTGTCCCCAGCGCCTGAGACAGAAGATCCCTCCTCACTGGAATCACCCACGGTGAGCCGTCGAGGAGAGATATTAGATCCGAGGGACCACACTCTGGTCGGCCAACGGGGCCCTATCAATAAGAGGCGCAAACCCTGTTGACGATCTGGGCCAGGTATGGGCCATGGCTCCAGACCCAGGGGAACTGGAGGAGTCAGAGAGTAGTAAAGGAACATTGTGCTGTTGCTTGCGAGGCAAAGAGGTCCACCTCTGCTACATAAAATCTTTCCCAATTTGACTGACTACTTCGGGGTGGAGTTTACATTCCCCGTGTGTCACAGCTTGTCTGGACAGCAAATCTGCTCCTACATTCATATGCCCCGGAATGTAAATCGCCTTGAGGGACAGGAACTTGTCCTGTGCCCAAAGCAGAACCTGGTGCTAGCTTGTTCAAGTGGCGCGAGCGCAGTCTGCCCTGGCGATTTATATACGAGGCTACCGTAGTGTTGTCCACCTTCACTAGGACATGGTAGCCTCTCAACTGCTGGAGGACAATCATTTCGAGGCATTTGATGTGCCACGCGAGAAGATGACCTCTCAAGCTCCCTGAGGGAAGCGTCTGTCGTTAGCATCTTGCGACGACAAGACGGACCTAGAGTGGGACGCAAGTAAGAAACCGGGTCTGAACCACATAGAAAGGGTATGAAGCCCGTGCCGTGTAACCTTTATTTTCCTCCGGGGATTGGACTTTGAGTGAAATCCCCTGGCTTTTAGCCACAACTGAAACAATCTTATGTGCAGAAGGCCCAAAGGTATCACCGTGGATGCAGCTGCCATGAGACCTAAAAATCTCTGAAAGTAATGAACAGTCACTTTCTGGTTTAGCTTGATTTCCTTTAGGGTGTTGAAAATTAATTCGACATGCGTAGGAGACAGCTGTGCCCGCATTGCGATCAAATCCCATATGACACCCAAGTATGTTGTTCTGAGCAGGAGAGAGAACGCTTTTTTTTTTTTTTCATGGCGTTGAATCTCAATCCTAAGAATCAAGATGAGCTAGGACAACATGCCAATGTTGAAGCGCTAGGTTCTGAGACTGAGCCAGAATCAGCCAGTCGTCTATGTAATTCAAAATACGGATGCCCTGGAGTCGTAAAGGAGCCAGGACTGCAACCATGCATTTTGTATATGTATGGGTGACAGAGCTAGGCCAAATGGAAGGGCCCGATACTGGTAAGCTTCGCCCCTGAAAGCGAACCTCAGGAACTTCCTGTGTTGTGGCAATATTTCTATATGAAAATATGCGTCCTTCAGGTCGATTGTCACAAACCAATCCTCTGGTTGAATTGAAAAACAATCATTTTGACAGTCACATTTTTGAACTTGTACTTTCTGAGATAGCGGTACAGCCCGCGAAAATCTCAAATTGGACGCAGCCCGCCCGTCTTTCTTGAAACCAAGCAGCCAGACTCTCTGTCTGGGAGGGGAACATGTTCTATTGCCCCTTTCCCCAGTAAAGTCTGCAATTCCAGAGTCAGCAGATGGACCCTTTCCGGTTTCACAGAAGTGGAGACCACGCCGTTGAAACGCGGAGGGCGATGTGCAAACTGAATCCTGTAGTTCCTCTCTGTACAGTCCTTAGTCCCCAAGGAGATATACCTGACATTAGCTTCCACGCTGACAGCTTCTCCGAAAGGGGCACAAGTTTTGGCACTTCGTGAAGATGTTAGATGTTCGGCATCCTGGCAGGAAGTGACCGAACAACTAACATCTTGTTGGAGACCGGTGTTCCCCGAAACACCAGTGGTGGTGGGCTTAAACACAGGCCTCCTGGGGGTGCCAGGGAGAAGGCTTTATTCTCAGAAGGAATTCTAAGTGCCCCTCCCCCATCTTGAGAAGATGACAGTGCGCAGGTCCGGCCTCTTTAAGGCGGATTGCGAAGAGCGGCGTGCCCCACCCCAGTCTACGAGGGGATGACCGGCTTACCACACTCTCCTTCTGCTCTTCGCGCCTCGCGAGAGCCAGACCTGGTCAGGACTGGGTGGCTGACAGTCCCGACTCTTGAGCGCGGCGGGGGCGAAACTTCCCAAAGGCCTGTTTATATAGCTTTGCCTCCCAAAACCTAGTGGCCAGAAGGCGAGATGGGGGCATCAAGGAGGAATGCACAATCCTTATCCATGATGCCCATGAGGTTTAGCCATAGATGTCTCTCCATGGACACCATTGCAGCCTGCTCAACGTAGCTACAAATGCCCTATGATAAATAGCCCCACCAGTGCTCAAGTCTTTAAGCAGGTCAGCCTGGTAAGGCTGCAAAACCGCCATGGTGTGCATGCTGCCTGAAAGCTTTTCCCCACTAGGGAAGATGTCAGTCTACGCGCTTGGTGGGGAGTGTGGGCTTTTTCAGGGAGGATAATGTCCCAGGAAAGAATATAGCCCGCAAGCGTCTCTTCTGTTTGGGGCATCATCATATAACCCAGCGCCTTCGCATAAACGTTATTCGAATAAATCAAAGTTGATGGCACGACCAACACGGGATGAATAAGATCGCCAAAAAAGAGGGAGAGAGAGAGAGAGAGCGTCACTGAGTCTCCTCCCCCCGGTCACCCAACCGAAACCTGTAGTCTAATTCCGAGCGCTTGGGGAAAATCCCGCTTCTGCGGCCGGACGATATGCAATCGCTCGATCGCATGCATTACTTACCTGCAGTAACTCCTCCAAATCCGCGGAAGCGAGAGAGTAGGTCTCTCCTGCCCATTCACAAGAAGCGCTGAGGCGCGCTTGAGAAGTGGACGGAAAAAACTTCCTGATCCAGCGAGAGCGCGAGAGAAAAGCGGAATTCCGTCTTGTGCACGTCTGCCAGATCTGCACTGTTTAGCCCCAGGAATGCGCCACGGCTCGCGGTTTCTCTTTAAAGAATGCGGGCCGCGCGCGAAGCACTCGAAACAAAAAGTGTGGAGATCGCGCTCCGAAAGAGATCTATCACACGGAGGCACGGATCTCCTAACAAACTCTGCCATATCGGTGAGTTAACACTTTTAAACTCGCTTGTACACACTCACGCAAACACAATGCAGTCCTGAAGACAAAAAGATCTGAGGATGTTTCCGGTTCACTCCTATTATTAACCTGCAGGTGCACTTCATCAGATGACGTCACCTGACCGAGGTTATATATGGCCAAAATTTGGCGTGTTTGATACACACATGCTTCACAACCGGTAAAACAAAAAGATGTTCACAGTGTTTTCACGTAGCTTTTGAAAGGGAACTCATTGTCACATTCAAGAAACCAGTTTGAGATGATTTTAGTTTTGTGACATGACGTGTTATCCTGTGAGCATAAAGGGATGGACATGATCAGCAACACTTCTCAGCTAGGCTGTGGTGTTTAAACCATGCTCAACTGGTACTAAGGGGTCCAAAGTGTGCCCAGAAAATCTCTCCCACACCATTACACCACCAGCTTGAACCACTGATACACAGCAGGATGGATCCATGCTCTCATGCTGTTTGTGCCAAATTCTGACCCGACCATCTGAATGTTGCAGCAGAAATTGAGACTTATCAGACCAGACAATGTTTTTTCAGTCTTCTGTTGTCTGATTTTGGTGAGTCCATGTGAATTGTAGCCTCGGTTTCCTGTCCTTAGCTGACAGGAGTGGCACCTGGTGTTGTCTTCTGCTGCTGTAGCATGTCTGCTTCCAGGATCAATGAGATGTGTGTTCAGAGATGGTCTTCAGCATACCTCGGGTGTAACGGGATATTATTTCATTTACTGTTGTCTTTCTATCGGCTTGAACCAATCTAACCATTCTTTTATATGTTTTTGGCTTTCGACATTTACCTAAAATAATTGACTCAGTGAATCAACTCAATTATGAGAAAGAAAGAAAAAAGAAAGAAAGAAAGAAAGAAACGCCATTTTATACATGCACATGTTATGTTTTCTGAGATGCACTTTGGCAGACTTCTGTTGTAACAAGATGTACTTTTAGTCACTGTTGCTTTACTATCAGCTCGAACCAGTCTTGCCATTCTCTGACCTCTGGCATCAACAAGGCATTTTCACCCAGAGAACTGCCCTCACTGGATATTTTCTCTTTTTCACACCATTTTCTGTAAACCCTAATGATGATCGTATGTGAAAATCCTAGTAGATCAGCAGTTCTGGAAATACTCAGACGCATCCGTCTGACACCAGCAACCACGCTACGCTCAGAGTCACTTAAACCAGCTTTCCTCCATATTCTTATGCTCAGTTTGAATTTCAGCAGATTGTCTTGACCGTGTCTACCTGCTTAAATGCATTGAGCTGCAGCCATCTGATTGGCTGATTAGATATTTGCATTAACGAGCAGTTTAACAGCTGAACCTAATGAAGTCATTCCTCAACTAAAAACAGGCCCGTTTTTTTTGGATTCATTCTCAGGTAAACACCTGCGAGAATGACTTTCCAGTTTCACGGTGAACTGTGTTTCATTAGCATAGTGATCATGAAAGCAATGGCTTTAAATATTGAGGCTTCTCAATGAAATGAAAGCGGTGTGTTATGGGGTGTAATAACGCTGTTGTGAGTGTGACATGTGTTATTGCCTATTGTTGGAGTTTCTTTCTGAAGTGATCCTTGCAAATATGGCCGCCTGCCAACACAGCAAATGGGCCTTTATTCAGCAGGATTTATAGAACAAGCCATCAAGATAAATCATCAGAGCCAAAAAGTCTGTGTGACAGAGTGTATGTGACAGTGTGTGTGTGTGTGTGTGTGTGTGTGTCAGAACAAGAGAGAGAGAGACTGACACAGATAAAGGGACTGTTCATGCCTGAGAGGGTGTGTAGCGAGTGAGAGACAGACAGAGAGAGAGAGAGAGAGAGAGAGAGAGTTGTGTAAGGCAGGATTATACGATCATGTGATGTCACTCTTACGGTACTCATCTGACAGATTAAAATTGTTTTATAACAACTAAAGAATTGCTCAATGATTTAAAACTCAAGCTAGGTTTCTGTTCTGTAAGCTGGTTAGTGCTGCTACTGGGTGAGTATTTTATTACAAATCGGCAGTTTTTCCACACACTTCAGTTTTCCATACTGTAAAAGAGTGAAAAAAAAAATATTTTCATCATCTGAAGTCAGAGAACAAGAACAGAGTCTTAAGTGTAAATGTCTTACATACATCCATGAGTCATTACACTTGATGTAATCTTTTTCTCATGAAACACGACTTAGACATGAATTCAGATGACATGAAATCAAATAATCATAAAATCACCACATGTCCCATACTGCAGTACTGTCGCCTTGCACATCCAGGGTCCAGGCTCGATTTCCACCTCGGGTCTGCGTGCATGAAGTTTGCATGTTCTCTCCCATGTCCGGTGGGTTCAATGCAGATTCAATGCCACTGCTTGATTCTTTAGACGAGAGATTAAATCCATCACAAACAGAGAGTGGAAAAATCAACCTAAGGAAAAGGGAGGGGCCGATCGCAGAGAGGTATAGATCTGATAATAAACAGTAAAAGCACAGTGAGAGAATGGAAATCATGAACAACAGAAAACTATGGTGAACAATATAGACAATCATTACATGTACACGTTTAATATTCTGTACACTTCAGTATTCTATACACATTCATTATTCCTTATACAGTATTTAGATTTTTTTTTTTTTTCAAATTAAAATTCTGTACACTTATGGAGTTACACTGAATAAAATAAAATAAAATAATGAAACAAATTAAATATACTGAAAGTAAATAAAAAAAAAACCTGTTTTGCATTTAAGGTTACTTTGCTTTTATTTATTTATTTATTTATTTATTTTTTGTCACTTTCAGTTTATTTATTTTTTGTTTAATTCCTTTAATTTTTTTTTTTACCCAAATCTAATTCCATATACATTTCAGTATTTCAGTTTAGTATCCGTTACATTTCTGTACAAACAGGCTGTGTATAGAATACTGTGACATGTGATTTGCTTGAGTATACAGTATTTACAGTAATAATAATAATAAATTAGTAACATATTGGGTAAATTTGTTATTAACCAAAATTGCAATTCATTAGGCTTAAGATATAATATTGGGTTCTAACATGTCCACAGTGCAGCTCTCTCTCTCTCTCTCTCTCTCTCTCTCTCTCTCTCTCTACCTCACTCACTCTTTCACTTTGTACACAAATGTCTTCCATGATTCCTTTTATTTTGCAAATGATGATCGATTTTGCTTCAGTTCCTGTTTACAATATCACTCAACATCAACAATCTAATGGGTGGCTTAAGGTCATAGTGGGCGGAGGGCGGGTTGGTTAGAGGAAGCAAGGAATCATCAGCAAATTGCTGAGGTATAAGATTAGTAAATAATGTGTCAAAACAAAACTGTTCAAGCATGTTCCTCTATTCTGTCTGATCTAGGTGCAGTCGAGAAAAGTTCCAAGCATGGTGCTGAGGATAAGACCCAGAACATCATCATGGCCATGAAGGAAAGGATGAAGATTCGAGAGAAGAACCGGCCTGAAGTTTTTGATCTCATCCATGACATGTTCCAGCTTTCCAAAGAAGACTTCAACACTCACTTAAAGAGTGCCAAACAGGCCGTGCTTGAGGGGATGTCCAAATGGTCAGCCAAGATCGCCATCACTGGTCAGTTTTTTTACTGTTTATACATCCATCATTCATGTCACTAATCCTGTGTAGGATTGCAGGGATTATAGGTCAATCCTGGATGGGGCACCAAATTATTGCATGATTTATTTACTCACTCACACACTCACAGTTATCCTGTACAGGGCAAAGGAGGCCTGGAGCTGACTCGGGCATGAGGTGGGGTACACCCTGGATGGGCTGCCAGTCATGGGGCACACATGCACACACATACTTTAACACACTACAAACAATTGTAAGACACCAATTAGCCTAATCTGCATGTCTTTGGACTGTAAAAGGAAACCAGAGTACCCAGAAGAAACCCTACAAGTACAGTGAGAACCTGCAAACTCCATGCACAGAGATCCAAGGAGGGACTCGAGCCCTCCACCCTGGAGGTGTGAGGCCACAATGCTAACCTCTACACCACCATGCCACCTGTATTTATTTTTTGTTCAGGCATCAGTTCTGTTGATGATGGATGTCAGAGGAGACCAGTCAAAGCTTAAAGGGATGATATGGTAACTCTAATAGCCACTCTTTACAACCATGGTGAGCAGGAAAGCATCTTAAAATTTTAACTTGAGGCAGATAAGCTATAGCAGAAGATCAACACATAAAGTTCTACTCATACTGTAGTAGCCCAAAAAAGAGGGTACAGTGGGCACAGACTCATCCCAGCTGAAGAACAAGTGATGTTTCCTCTACTCTCAGGATATCCACACTTTCTGAAATATCCAAACAAGCATCTGGTACCAATAAGTATACCACCAGATCACTTTTCTGCCCTGATGTTCTGATGTTTCACTTGAATGTTAGCTGTATTTATATATTAGATATACTGTATAAGTTATAGTTCTTCAGTCATATTAGCTTACAAATCCTCATCTTTTTTATGCATTGAAAATTATATAAAATATTTTGGTCTCTTTTGTTTACAATATATTCACATTCACACAGACTCTCTTATTTTGCAGTTGCGCTCTCAGCATGCTTTTATTCTATTGTAGTGAACTGAAAAACCTGATAGCGACGGGTTCCTTCAGCAGTGAGAGGAACCTAATTATCAGTGGACTCACAGACCAGGCTAGCTAAAGTGTTTCGTTGTATGTGTGTCCTCGCTTTACAATTCCTTGCTAAGTTTACACTCCTGTTAAAGTGTTGATATGAAATAGAGCAGGACAGAAAGAGAACCACAGAGAGAAAAAACGAGAGAGAGAGAGAGAGTGAATAATACACTTCTGATGTGATTGGTTCTTCAGCTGAATTGATTTCCTCTTAATTTTAGAATGTATTCATGGACCCTCGGTTTATTAATTACTTACAGTATATAATGAACATTCAGGCGTATTTTTATCGACGGTGCCTTGATTAGACGACAACGCCTCCACCCTTTGTAGGGTTCAATATTATTGAAATATACTGTATTTCCTCCCAGAAATAAAGAAACATCAGCATTTCTGCATAAACTCGTTTTTTTTACATGTTAGACACACTCAGAGAGAGAGAGAGAGAGAGATGAAATTGAAGCAATCCTGGGGTCTTTTGAACATTGACTAGGCCTTGGTCATTGGCTTGAGAAGCTGAGGCTTTGCCTTAAAAATAGATTTTGATGGTTTTTACCCCAACTCATTCTTGCTTTTTATTTGGACTCAAACTTGACTAAGGCTCGGTTTTGAATTGGTCTTGGCTAGTCCTGGTCTTGGACTTGTCAGCTCTAGCAGTAGTGCTAGGGTTCTAGGCTCCTTAATGTCCTCTTGTCAAGATGAGTAACATACAGCACATACAACTTCATCTCAGAAATTAAGTGGTCTAAGGCTCAGTTTTGGAGACATAAAGCATAATCAAACTTTGCAAAAATGAAGAAATAGACAACAAGATATAAAAAGCTAATAAAAAAATCAGATAAAGATAATTAGTCCTTAGGATCAAAACCAAAATAAAGGCACTTGGTGCATCAAGCAAAAGCACACATCAGCTGTCGATATGGGAACACTGCTTTTAATCTGGTCAGGAAGATATGTTAATTAATTTCTGTGAATTAATATTAATAAGCAATAAAACTGCAGACAAAGGTAGGGTAGTGGTGGATAGAGGGTTAAGGCTCTTGATTACTGAACAGAAAGTTGGGAGGTTGAGCCTAGGCACAACTTAAAACCTGATTTATGTTTCTGTGTCAAGTCTACTACTATTATATTGTGTAGCCACATACCCTCCAACACAGCCTACACCATAGCTTGAAATTCACCTCCCTCAGAATGTAACTATGCATCAGGGAAATGCACTTTGCAACAATTGTGAGTGGTCCTTCACGTCCTGAACATGGACTAAATCAAGGTGAGACTAATCTGCTAAAGACTAAAATGGTTCTGCTTTGCAGTAATTTAAGTAGAAGTAACTGTTCTCCAACATGTATTAGCTCCAGCTCTAACATGATCTGCTCAGTTTGTATTTCTGCAGAAAAACAGAGACACCAGGAGACAGTAGTATGTGGAATAAAGGGTTAGGGTTAGGTCTTTTTATTTTTCTTTGGCTCTGCACAAGCTTCTTGAAAAGTTGAGAGGTGCACTCACTCACACACACCCACGCAGGTGCCCTTAGTGGCTGGGGGTGCTCGGGGTTGAGGGAGGCGATGAAGTGCAGAAAATTCAGCCTCCAAACCCGGGCGAAGTGTTTTCTTCGAGACAGGGAGGCTGTAGAGCCTGGCAATTGGCTGCTCTGCTGAGGGTTTCGGTGCATTGAATTCTTCTCTAAATGGTCAGAATCTGAAGTGGGAGAGGACACAGGCATAGTCATGCGAGTCCTACTCATCGTATGACATGACTGTAAGCCTTTTATAGCAAGCAGATGACTGCAGGAGGGCTGTTTTCACTTAAAGTGAAAAGCTATAGGTTTGACTGGCTGTAAGCCCATCATTACAGCACCCCCCCCCCCCCCCCCTCAGCTTTGAGCTCATCCTGGACAATGCAAATAACGCATAGTATTCAGACAGGGCCGGATCTGTGCTGTACTAAAAGAAAAGAAATCTTGTAGCGATAAGAACTACCGTGTAATGTGAGGGGTTGTGTCTTTAGCCCTTGCTATTCATTGTAGAGTAGCATGGTCAGTGACCAAAGCAAAATGTCGGCATGCCAGGTAGGACTTAAGCTCCTCTATTGCCTACTTTATGCCAAGGGCTTCTTGTTCAATGGTAGTATATCTCTGTTTGGCAGGTGTAAGTTTCCTACTCACATACAGTATATGATGGGATGCTCTTCAATGCCGAGCCCAGTCTCCAAGGCATCTGTGTGTACCAGGAAGGGACATTCAAAATCAGGGTTTTGGAGGATGGGAGTGCTGGTAAGGTGACCTTCAGCTGGTTAAACGCTGTCTCTGCTTCCTTGGTCCAGAGAATTTTCTCCGGCTTTCTCCTTACTCTTCTTGAGTAAATTAGCACTGAACATCTGTACCACCACTTCCTCGGGTTGTACAGATATTCCCCCCGGTTGCACGAGTCTATGACCATGTCATCCAGGTATGTCTCTGCGCATGTGCGATGATGTCGACCATGGAGGCCGAAGGGGAGGACCCGGTATTGCCAGTGCCCATGTTCCATGCCATTAGAGCCACCTGCCAGTAGCCTTTAGTAAGGTCCAGTGTGGATATGAACCGGGCCTTTCCCAAATGGTCGATTAGATAATCTACTAGTGGTAGTGGGTATGCATCAATCTCTGAGATTTGGTTGAGTCTGTGGAAGTCATTGCAGAAACGGACGGACCCATCAGGCTTCAGGCTAGTCGATTCCTCTATGATGCCACTACGTAGTATATTTTGCATCTCGGCTTCAATTACACAACGGTGGGCCTCCGGGGCTTGCTATGGTTTCTGTCTTGTGATCATTCCAGACGGGGTTTTTATATAGTGTCATACCAGGTGGGTCAGCTTCGAGTCAGTGGAGAAAACATCTTGGAACTGGTCCACTAGCTCATTCAGTTCCTAGTTCCTCTTCATAATTTATTAATTCTTTGTTTTTTCCTGTAGGCAAGAAAGCAGCATGCACTGAAACATGCGACCCACCTTTTAAATAGATTAACATGGTAAAGCTCAGTGCATTTTCTTTTACCCGGATGCTGCAGGCTGTAGTTTACTGGTCCGACCTCTGCTCAGCTTGTGCTCTCTCCATGTGTTCGCGCATGATTGGCAGAACATGGTTGATTTTCTGTTGGAGGTTCTGCACATATTCGATAATTGGTCTCGTTTGGTGCCTTCCTTGACACGGGTGAGCCGGGGAGGCTGTAGAGCCGGGCAATTGGCTTCTCCACTGAGGGTTTTGTTGCATCAGATTCTCCTCAGACTACTCAGAATATGAAGGGAGAGAGGACACGGGCAGTGAGCCTTTTAAAGCGAGCAGACAACTGCAGGAGGGTAGTTGATTATAAGCTGCTGGCCGTGGAGAGTCCATGGTTCCCCTCGAGCGAAAGCTATAGGTTTGTGTGGAGTACTGGCTTTAAGCCCACCATCACAGTAGTACACCAATCAAAACTTGCCAGGAAGTGGTGAAGAGACTAGTCACAGTGGCATAGAAAGAAGGCAACTAGTGGTTTGATGGTGCAATTGCAGAGGCATACAGTCACACCAATGAAAAGTTCAGTATGAAGGCTCACATGGCCGGAGGCTCTGCGTAGACTTGATGCAGAAGCATAAGTCAGGCTTTACTCTGGCCTTTTAGGCAAATATCTACTGTACACTCTCTTCATTATAATGGCTAACCCTCTGCTCTCACCCCAGCTTCTTAACAAGACCATCATTTTACCCTGCTGTAATGTATATCTGACAAATACAAACGTCTTAAAAAAAACATTCAGTGTGTCCGAGATAGACTATTGAGTAATAGTTTTTGTCTTTCTATTTTTGTATTTCATTTTCTTTTGTCTTTATCCAAAAGGCAGTGTAAAACTTTAACCAGATATGGCAGGTGGATAAAGAAGAACAAATGAGTTTCATAAACGTAGGAATGTTACAAGAAGTCATGTGATCAAATCACTGAGAGTTGTAATGTTTTATATATATAAATACAGCAAAAAAAGAAACGTCCTCTGACTTTCAACTGTTTTTACTTTCAGTAAACTTAATGTGTAAATATTTGTATGA
>JAQMYJ010000038.1:2192082-2210569 GCA_030014305.1 Clarias laeviceps
TAGCGCAAGAACCTCCCTTTAAGTCTGCGTGATGTTTCAGATGGCATGGCGAGTGTAAACACGTGTATCGGATATGAGTTATAGTTGAAAGAACGTGTAAACAGACGGTCAAAAAAAAACAGATATAGGCAACAAATCAGAATTGGGCATCGAGACCTGCAGTGTAGCCTAAGTTTATTATTTTCCAGTATCCCGGTACCTCGGCATTCAAATTTAATCAGTTCTGAAAATTAGTTCTTAAGGTGAACATGTTGTATTGTGAAACGCATTTTCCCATAAGAAATAATGTAAATGCAGTATCACCAATATTACCAATTTGTTAACAGTATAATCATATTTTTTAAATAAAAACAATCAAAACATTTAGAAAAGATATGCAAATAAAGTAAGATATGAAAGCAATAGACATTAAACCTCACTTAACCTTAATTTATGATTCCTCTTGGCTCCGACTGCTTTAAAAATGAAACTGAAAGCGGCTCCCTTTTCTTCTTGCTACCGTCCTTGATAACATTCTTGGGACACAAGGTGCTATGCTTCACTAAATCTTGCACAAAATAACATATTAAATATATATGTATACTCGTTTCATTTGGCTTTTCACTGATGCGACCAATTTTTAAACGTCTGCTAGACGTACGCACAGCATTCGCTTCGGCTCAGTTCATTCGCTCATATGCAAAAATATGCTGAGCCAGATTTCTTGCAAAAAAGGTGAAAATTTGTTCGTTTGCCAAGGTTCCACTGTAATTGCACCACACAGAGTGTTTTAATCCTTACTGCAATTTTAACATCTTATTTTACTGGGATCGGAGGTCAGCCAGAACAAGAGCAGGATTTTGGATCCCAGGTGCTGATTGTGATGATTGCGAACAGAAATTGTCCCAGTTGAATCTCAACCCTTCATTACCACAGCAGTTAAAAATCAATCACATGATGTGATTAGTGTCTGTGATTATTAGTCTCCCATCGTGGCTGCTTCGGCAGAGCTGTGAAACCAAACCGAACCAAAATGAAAACTGCGGTTTTGTTCCTGCTGTTTAAAATGCTGTAGTGTTAAAGGTCTGAGCTGAGCGCTGGAGAGAAAGCTATAATCAGGAGCTTGGTTTGATCTGCTTCCAGGATTTGAGGAAATACAGTTTAACTCAGATTTGTCACATGTGGAAAATTTTATTTCGCTTTTCATCACAGAGAAACATTAATTCTTCTTTCTTAAGCCTGAGATGAATAAACTCCCAGACCAGCGTTGATAATGAGACAAGATGGCTAATTATATTACACAGCATAATGCTAATTAATAATCTTCAGAGTTTGGCTTTGTTAGGTGTCTCATTATGCATGCAAACATTTACTTTTAATAATTTATTCTTTAATCATTATTTCTTGCAATTTAACTGAACAGAACTGGTACACAAACGACTGGAGTTTATTGTTAACAGGAATGATTACAGAATAATACATACAGTACAGGGTGTCCAGAAGTTCTCCATACAAAGCAAAATATGTTCTAAAGATTATACACTTTGTTTATTCCTTTATAAAAAAGGAAAAAATACACTATTTCATCAAACAAAGAAAACAACCAAGCATGTTTCTGGAAATGAGTTAAGAACCCGTGAACGCCTTATCAAAACCTAGAAGGTTAGAACTGGACTGTCAACTTGGTGGAAGAATCGTGGTTGAAAAAAAAAAAAAAAAAGTTCAGAATGACTGGGGATCACTTAAGTACTTGGTGAAGTTAAACAATAAAAACCATAGCTATATTTAAAGGTGAAAGTAAGAGCATTTCCATACACACACAATGTGATGAGAACTCACAGAATTGGAACAGCTGTTTGTCCAAATGAAAACGTTTAGTTTGTTAAGGATTGGATTTAAAAGATTGTCTCTTAAAGATTGGACTTTGGAGCGAAGGAAAAAGGTCATGTGACCTGATGAGTCCAGATTGACCCTATTCCAGGGTGATGGGCGTGTCAGGTGACAGTGTTATGATCTGGGGTTGATCAGTTACTCAGGTCGAGACTCAGCAACGTTATGGGGCAATAAAATGAAGTCAGCTGACGACCTGAATGTACTGAATCACCAGGTTATCACATCTATGGAGCTTGATGGATCAGAAAATATTTCTGGACTCAGAGTGGTTCTGGGAGCATGAGGACTCATTTTCACTCATGAACTGGACACTACTTGTGTGTGTAATCAAATCTGAAGAGAACTGGAGGGAATCTTATTCATTTTTTTGGGGCAGGCAGTGAAGTGTAGTTTGCTGTTAAGAATGTCTTTGACAAAAAGAAGAAAGTATAAAAATCATTCTTATGGGTCAAACTGGAAAACTGTTACAAAGTGTGATGAAAGTGCATTTATGAGACACGACTCTTTATACTGTATATTACAAAGAAATGAAAATCATATAATGAAGGTTCTTTTTGCTAATTTCCACTTTGACTGTTGAGACATCCTGAATACGAATATGAACAAATAAATAAATAAATACTTAACAAATTAGATTTTACTCAGTTTCCTACTAAGTAGTAATAATTCATTCTACTGATTAGGCTGATTAGTGATTAACACTTAGCACTACCCTGTAATTAGCTTAAACAGCGGACACTGGGGATGTTATACAAACACATCCTCTGGCTAAGTTCTACATTTAGCCAACTTTACTCTTTACTTCATTACACCCTCGTTTAAAAGTTATATTTGTAAAGTGACTCAACGCTCACAGCCGTTTCTCAGTGACAGAACTGAGAAATAAAAGCAGCGTGTTTGCAGGGCATTCTTGACTAGATCTGTTGTCAGGAATAGATTCTGGACCCGTATATTATATAGAGGTCCCATAGTTTACTGTTTCTTTAACAAGTTAACACAGGTTTCCGAGCGCCCTGAAGAGTGTGTGTGTGTGTGTGTGTGTGTGCGCGTGTTTATTACACTCCTCCTCCTCCATTTCATGTCCTATGTAAATAAGCTATTAAGCCACGCCCCTTCTGAGAACAGCAGAGCTGAGCAACAAGCCAGGGGAGGGACTTCTCTTATATGAGGTCACAGTAGGTTCACGACAGTTTGTTTAAGCCCTGGTCATTACAAACACGTAGAAAATAGGAAAAAAACACATCTTAAATAATTAATTTAATTATGTTTCTATTTTAAATATGCTAATAAAATTACACATTATTTATTAGTACTAATTGAGTTAACATATTATTATTATTATTATTATTATTATTATTATTATTATTATAGGGGGCACTGATATAGAAGTGAGGCGCCAAGATGGATCAGGCAGATCCGCGGAGCAGATAGAGTCCAATCTCACTCTTCAGAGAGAGAGAGAGAGAGAGAGAGACTTAACTGGGCATTGCCCAGTATTACATAACAGTTAAGAAGAGTGGATATTGTGTGCAGAGTGTATATAAGGACTCCAGCAGGACTAGTTAGGACAACATAACTACATTGGAGAACCAGAAGAAAACCAGAGACAACAGCTCATTAAGTCATTAAGTATTTGCTCCGTTCCTGTTTTTTTTTTTTTTTTTTTTTTGCATATTTGTCACACTTAAATGATTCAGATCATCAAACTAATTGTAATATTACACAAAAATATCCTGAGAAAATACAAAATGCAGTTTTTTAAACCCAAACCTACCTACTACTGTGAAAAAGTGATTGCAATGTAATTGACATGTGTCAGTCTTGAAAAGGTTACAAAGCTATTTCTAAGGCTTAAAAAAAATCAGGAAGGGAAATAAATTTTTTTTTTTTTTTCATGGCACCATAGAATGACTAACGTCTGAATGACTATATAGAACAAAAAAAGAAAGAAGAGATTTTCCCAGACAATGAAGGACAAAACCCCAGACATGGACAACAGAGATGGAAACACAGTCATAGATAAGCATAAGCCCAGCCTCGGATGTACAACGAATCCCATGTGAACTCGGCTTTACTCTCCTGATTCGGGATCTGGGAAAGAATCTGAACATGAGTTGCAGCGAGTCAAAAAGATCCAATTAGCAACAAAAAATCCTTCTCTTTCTGTCTGCCTTCTCTTTTTTTCTTTCTCTTGATTGCATCAGAACATCAGGCATGAGCTTTTGTGTGCATGTGTGTGTGCATGTGTGTGTGTGTGTGTGTGTGTGTCCCAGTGGGACTCCCAAGAGCTTGTTTCCTCCTCTTGTTTACCCTGTGTTGGTTTTCTCTGAAGATGTGAAAATGTCTTTGAAGATCTGAGAGAGAGAGTGTGTGTGTGTGTGTGTGTGTGTGTAGGGGTGAGGGTTGGGGGTCGGGTTATGAGGAGGTGGTTGGGGGGGGCGGGGGGTGTAGGAGGGGTTCAACAGGAAAGCTCATCCTACAAACATGTCATTCACTAGAGATGTTTTACAAGTTGTTTGAAAAGGTCACATTTGTTTATCTCGAGTTTTGTCTCCGAGGACATTTCTGTCCCGACTCTCTGTGACACTTCAGACCAGTGACAGTCCAGAAGTTAGATCGATGTTCTCGCATCGGAGTTTGCGTGTATTCAGAATTGCGTTCCGTGCGCGTAAGTCCCCAATTTATGAATGAATTCCGCTCTGAGAGCTTGTTCGTAAGTCCAATTTGTTTCTACGTCCAACAACCATTGTCCAGGTTCTAGGATACCAACACAATTGGCTATACACAGTATAAAACTTAAATGTTACATGACTTTGTACTTGCTCTTTAGAATCGTGCTGATGGATGGACAATTTATGCTCAAAGAAAGACCAATTCTCTAAGTTATTTTCACTTTTGTCTCCATCATTGTTGCTTGGTGCTTCTTAGCGGCACCAGCTTCATCACCGCTGATCCGACGCTCACTACTAGACATCCTGGGTTACACATTGCACACATGTGACAATGTATGCCAGACAAGTGATCTATCTTCTGTAGTTGATGAAAACATTGATGAAAACACATGTTTGTATCTTCGAAAGTTTGTAACTCAAATGTTTGTATGTAGGGGACTTATTATCCTATCCTTTTTTTTATGCAAGATAAAAAACAGAGACACCTTACAAGCAAAAAAAAGTATTATTACACAGAGAGGAGAAGATGGTATTAAACTAAACTAGACATCTAATCTAATAGTCATATAATCATTTTAAATAATCAATTCATTACAATGAATGAATTTTAATGAATGAATTTTTGTACAGACTGTGTATTGTACAGTATATTTCCAGCAAAATCACCAATTTCAGCATGACATACAGGAGTTGCGATTGCATCAAACTGTGACACACCTCTGAATTACGCAAACGCTAAAGTACAGGTGTAAAACCAGGCACTACTGTACTGTAGGTTACATTATGTAAATACAACTGCTTCCATAAGAAAATGAAGCGAAGTATCTCGATGATCTAATGTACTCGGTTCAATTATTAAAATATTGTAGCGTTTTTATTAGTGTTTATTTGTGTTATTAGTGGTTAGCACTGTTGCCTTGCACCTCCAAGGTCCGGGTTTGATTCTCACCTGGGTGTCTGAGCACATGGTGCTTAGTGCGTTTCCTCCGCGTACTCTGGTTTCCTCCGACAATCCAAAGACATGCAGATTAGACTAACTAAATAGTGTTAGACGCTGTGCTATTTGTTGAATGTGGTCAAACAATCTCATTCCACAGCATAGAAGCTGATGGCACAATGCAGTGTTTTGATTTGGCAGCCTTTCATTATAATGCCGCATCATGCTGTTGTACCTCCATGGTAAGAAGAGCAGATGAAGAGGTTCTGGCTGCACAAAGATGTACTCTTGAGAAAAGCACTTTGTTTTTTTGAGTGTTAGCTGTCTGACATTAAACTGCAGTTTGAGTTTTGAGGCACTTACTAGTAGAGGAGCATCACTGAGGTGTGAACATCAAACCCAGAGTTTCAGGACCACAGTGCTACCTTTGGGAACATCCAGGAGTGACGTACCTGTAAATGATTTTCTTCTCACCCTGGCAGTGTATTTTAAACTGGGGTGTTTCCTCTGAGTGAAGTGTGAACGTGTCTGTTTTCCTTCTTCACACCATCTCCACATGTTCGACACGAAGGATCTCAGGCAGTGAAACTGAACTCAAAATATTTAGTTGATGAACTAAACATGATAACTGAACTTAAATGAAACATTCTGCTTAAAAAAATGACAAATGCCAAGGTTAATTTATTGAACTTTTTCCCCATATTTTCACAGTCAGATGGATGGATAGATAGATAGATAGATAGATAGATAGATAGATAGATAGATAGATAGATAGATAGATAGAGTCAACTGTAAATGTTTCGTTAAACCACCATTAAACCAGAAATTTTTCTATTATTGTATTTAATCCTGTATACAAATCTGAATAATATTTGCACAAATTAATCTAAATAAATATGCACAAATAATGTGATATAAACTGATTTATACCGTTATAAATATCCGTTGCTGTAGTCATTTTTATTACAAATATTTAATATTAAATGGATACCCAAATATCAAATATTAATATTGTTATTTTAATATTAGTATGACTATAACAATATATACCTATTAATAATATAAAAATGAATAAATTAATTTAAGCAGTATATATTGTAATATTTAAATATATACCTTGTATATATTTATACTATTATACTATTTAGTACAGTATTTGAAATTTAATTAATATTTTAATAAATAATATAACAACACCTAAAGATGAATAATATGTAAATAATAACAAATAAAAAAAATAAAAAAAAAACAATTTAGTACCTGTATATACAGAGTTAAAGTATTATAAACCAGTTTGTACCATTCTGTTGTACTATTATATTGTACCTGCCATTGTAATTTTATTAAACAAATATTTTATATTAAATTAATATCTAAAAATGTGATGTTTCCATCCATGTCTACTGTTTTTTTTCCCAATTTTTTTTTAATCAAAACAAAACATGATTAATTCCAATCCCACTCAAACCCTGTTTTTCGATTCTTTTATTCAAATACATCCTTTTTTCTTTCTTTCTTTTATCTTTTGTTTTTTTACAGCCTCTTCATATTTTTCCACATAATTTATGGAAGTGCATTATCATGGCTTCCGGTGTTCAAAATGCAAACTCTAAAAACTTAAAAAACTTATCTTTAGGCTGTCTGTCGGTTTGAATAATTCATGCTGAGGCATTGTGGGTAATGGGAGTGGGTAGAGGGAATTTTAGGCTCCTCCTTGAGGCATTTGTTTTTCCTCCCACACCGATCCGAGTGGCCCATTGTCACGTGGCATCATGGTCAGGACGAGCGTACGATGACGATGATGATGCCATTATATCAGTTTTTTTAGAATCTCGAGCAGGGACCCGGTGTTATACCTCTGACCTGCAGTTCCTGTGGGTTTTACGGTGACCTGCTGCTCGTGTGCGTCTGATTCCAAGACAGTTATGCACATTTGAGTTGGCGGGTGCATTATTGTCCCTGCGATATCAGCCCAGAGATCCTCCTCAGCCCTGCATCAGGAGGCATTGAGATGGAATCAGCCCAACACTTTTTCATAACTCGTCCCTCAGAGTCACGCCTCATAAGCAGCTATTATTAATATATGCCGTGACTAAGCTCCGGTCTCCCCTGTGGAACATTTGTTCATTACGTGAAGCGCTGCGGTTCTACCAGACTGACGGAGCACCGTGGTTCTCACAGACATGGCTGATGAATGCACACGTCACTCTGAGCTAATGATGTAGAGCCTCTGATTAACCTCAGCTCCCGAAGACGTGATGGGATTATGTCGCATGTGCCGCTACACGTCGGAATCTCGGTGACAGAGTTGCGCTGTAGACGCAAATATTAAAGATGCGTTGTGTGTCGTTTTAATCATCCTTACGCACATCTAATTAAAGCATCAGTTTGTACATTTTCTCACTCACTCACTCATCATCTATACCACTTTATCCTGTATTCAGGGTCGCGGGGGACCTGGAGCCCATCGCAGGAGACTTAGGGCATGATGCGGGGTACACCCTGGATTCATCGCAGGGCACACACACACACTCATTCACACACTAGGGCAATTTGGGAACGCCAATTTTTTTTAACTAAGAATACTTAGTATGATTTGATTTTTATAGTATATCAAAGGTTCAAATTTTGGAGATCCATGGTTTGGTGTGTCAGTTGCGTTATGGAGAATCACACTTCAACCTTAAAAAAAAAAAAGAATACATTTGCTATCCAACTTACGTATGAAGTGAATTAGCCTGGTTTAAGGTTAGCCTGAGCTTTACAGGAAGCCTAACAGAGAGATTGAATTAGGTTCACTATTTTGTACGACCGAAAATACTACAGATCCCAAATACTACATCCAGCTGCTTTATCTGAGTAGATTTCTATGTTGTATTTACTTCCTGTTCATTGGCTTTGTGGATTTGATCAGAGCTGAGCAACTTGTTCTAGATTAAACATAATATTTGTGTTTAAACTGTACAAATCTCTGGCTCAGGCTGCGTCCGGACCAGGTGTCGTATCTCCTTCCATCTCTGTCCCAGCAGATGTGATCTTGTTTACAGACTTGTTGACTTTATTTTGCAGACAATCCAGCTTAAAGGTGTTGAAGTCCTGAAGTCTACAGGGATTTGCATGGCGATGTGAAAGAGTCTGACGAAAAAGAAGTGCTTATAAAGCGTTTGCATTTAATAAACCATGCGTTTAAACATTCAACTCAGTCTTCGTTTTAATCAAAGTCGTCACACTATACATTTACACCACAGCGCTGCGGAATTCTGCTCTCTGATTGGTCAGAAGGTGTTGGTTAATTCTCTATAAACTCTATAAAATTCTCTATAAAGTCTGTCTTAAATCAAAACTGAAATGCATACATAGATTTGGTTGTTATATTTTTTTCTGCTCTGCACACTGATTGTAAAGATTGTCACCTAAAATGAGAAGACAATGTAAGTAATCCAACTTAATAAAATTTCACAACCCTCATTCCTTAGTTGAAAATAATAAAAAAAAAATTTCTTTACTCTTTTTTTAGCAATATGTGGAAAAAACAGTCTTAGTTGAACTCTGGAATGAGTTTTTGCATGGAACGAGGGTTGTGATATTTGGCTCCGATTACTTACATTGTCTTCTCATTGAAAACTATTTTCTTTGCATGGAATTTGCCATATGGGGAAAGAAAATAGTTAAATTTGTATTAGATACACTGTAGCTTTTTTTTTTATCTAATAAACTTATGACAAGAGAGAGAAAAAAGAGAGGAGGACTGTTGTAACATAACATTGCTGTGATATTGGATGAATAAAAGACTAAGCGACATGAAAATAATCATCTGTAAGGTGGTTACATGACATCAGTCCATCACTGATTATTTTACTTATTTTATCTGTGTTTTTAAGCTCTCTGATCAAGAAAATGATTCTTTTATATAATAAAATAATAATAAAAATGTTTTTTTTAATTCTAAAACCACAATTAAAGTAAAAGTCCCTTGATACTGTATATTTGTAAATAAAAATATAATCACATTAAAATACATTTTCAGAAAACATTTGATCACTTTGTTAAGGATTAAAAATCCAGTTATTATGGAGTGGAGTTAGAATAACTGCTAAAAAGTATAAGTTAAGGTTTATCTTTTACATGAAACAGGACTGTTACAGAAAGCTGCGTCTGCTCTGTATTTATTCCACTCAGTCAGTATCTCTCTGTCCTTCTCATCCGTCTTTGAGCTGATCTTCTCTCTCCTAATTCACCCTCTCCTCTCTCATGTTCGCTCTGTCCTTTTTTCTCCCTCCCTGCCTTCATCCGACCCTACTTTCATTATCTGACCCGTCACAGCTTATCACAGGCTCCTCTGCCAGAGTCACACCGCATCAGCTCACCGGGGTTAGCAGTTAGCGAACACAGACCGCTGGAGTGCTGGCAGGCACAGGAGCGCGGTGTTAGAATGAAATACCCCAGGTCTCTGAGCAGCCTGGAACACTGGAGTATTAGCAAGGAAAAGCAGAAACAGAGACATTGACAAAGAAATCACAGGGATATTAGCAACAGAAACACAGACACATTAGCAGTGGTAAGCGGATAAGCAGGAACAGTTGCATCAGCCAGGAGAAAATAGAAGGATTTAAGAATCACAAACACAAAAATCTACAGGCATTAGCAAAAAATTCAAGTATTAGCAGCAAAAATGCAGACAGCAGATATTAGCTAACAGAAACACAGACACTAGGTAATATAACCACAGACATTAGTTAATAGAAACACAGACATTAGCAAACAAAAATGCACGCATTAGCAAATCTGCATAGTGGTGCACTTATAATGTTTAAATACAGAATCACATAGCAGATAGAAGCACATGTTAGCATACAGAAACACAGACATTAGTAGACAGAATCACAGACATTAGCAGGTAGAAACACAGACATTAGCGGACAGAATTGTAGACATTTAGACAGAATCACAGACATTTAGACAGAACTATAAACATTAGCAGACAGAATTGCAGACATTTAGACAGAATCACAGACATTAGCAAATAGAAACGCGGACATTTGCAGACAGAATCACAGACATTTAGATAGAACTATAAACATTAGCAGACAGAATAGCAGACATTTAGACAGAATCACAGACATTAGCAAATAGAAACGCAGACATTTGCAGACAGAATCACAGACATTTAGACAGAACTATAAACATTAGCAGACAGAATAGCAGACATTTAGACAGAATCACAGACATTAGCAAATAGAAATGCAGACATTTGCAGACAGAATGTACAGACATTAGCAGACACAATCACAGACATTTAGACAGAACTATAGACATTAGCAGACAGAATTACAGACATTTAGACAGAATCACAGACATTAGCAAAAAGAAACGCAGACATTTGCAGACAGAATGTACAGACATTAGCAGACACAATCACAGACATTTAGACAGAACTATAAACATTAGCAGACAGAATTACAGACATTTAGACAGAATCACAGACATTAGCAAATAGAAACGCAGACATTTGCAGACAGAATCATAGACATAAGTAGACAGAGTCACAAGCTTTAGCAGATAGAACTACAAACATTAGCAGACAGAGACAGACATTTAGACAGAAACACTGACAGACATTAGCAGACAGACAGACAGTTCAAATGTATTAGGAACAGCTAGCATACAGAAACGTGGACGTTAAGCACAGTGTCCATATATTCCTTTTTAATCCCATGTCACCTCTCGCACCACTTCTATTCGTGTAGAATCCAAAAATAATAAAGTGGATAATAAAGCGAACTATTAGCGTGTTACGACTGAGCCATGCAGCGCTAATCAGCTCCATTAGGTTTTATTAGCATGATTTGGGTACGTTTCTGGCTACAGAAGCCTGGTATACATCAGAAGGAATAAAAAAATTAAAATGAAGCAAGTTTTAATGAATAAACTATGAGCTGGTGGTAAGTTTTTTGTCTTGCTTGCTCGTCTGTACGCAGAGCACGAGAAACATCGGCTATGCAAGAGCACCGAGTACATGAATCTGCACTTCAAAGTCAAATGGTTCTACAACGAGTACGTGCGGGATCTCCCGGCCTTCAAGGGGACGCCTCCGGAATATTCTCTGTGAGTAAACTAGCTCTCTCTCTTACACACACACACATACACACACACACGCTCACTATCTGTCTTCATCTGTTTGTCCTTCACTTAATACAAAGGTTATAGAAACCCAAGATGATTCGGATGTCATGGGATTCACCATGTGTGTGTGTGTGTGTGTGTGTGTGTGGTTAGCACACTCTCAGCTGAGGTTCACAATGAGCTCAGATTTCCATTGTAGCCCTTTGTAGTTTAACAGTTTTCCCTCTTGTTTCTGCTTTTATTTCTTCCAGGTGTTAGACGTGGTATATAATCTCACTGTTGTCACAGTCACTGCTGTGGGTTTCGACCAAATCGACCAATCAGATTTGATTATTTAGTTGAGTGGAAGTAGCCATGGTGCATGTGTCTACTGTGGCTACTATATGTTGTAGTCTGAGTAAGATAGGTGTGGTTTCTGTACCTGTTCAAAGAAGGTGTGGCTCATTCATAGTAAAGGGGGCGTGGCTATTGCATTTAATTCCTAGTCAAGAACATGTGGCCCCTGTACCCTCCCTGAGAAGGAGGTGTGGTTTGATTTCTGTCGCAGTGAAAGGTGAGAGGTGTCGGGAATTGTTCAAAGAAGAAGGTGTGGCTTTGTGTCTCGTTCCTAGTTAAGGGACGTGACAGTTCCATCTTAGCTCTAATCCAGCAGGCATGAACTCTATATCTATACCTGTCCAGAAAAGGAGGTGTGGTTTAATTTCTGTCACACCCTTAGGGAAAAAAAACAATATGGCAAAATATAGTAAAATACATTGAAATATATTAAATAATACATTTCCATGTGTAGGAAACTACTGCTTATATTTATTAATATATTGCAAGATATGAATGGACCATGTATGGATATATGCAGACAAAAAACATTATACTTATACTTTTATATGAAACATGCATAATTATTTTTTTTTACTTTACGCATGTTTAAGAATTATACACACACTTTTACTTTGCCGGTGTGCTCTTCCTTAATTTTCCAAATAAGGAAATTCCAATATGAGATCTCATGTTAATCTCTTCTTTGTCTCCTAGACAGAAATAAATCGTCTTTGAGACTTGAATGAGATTTAGGCGTTTTCTTCTCAAAGGTGTCTCAAATGTGGCTCATTACCTTCCATAGAATTCCAAAAATAAAGTACCCAAGGAAGTTTCTCTTTTAATCTCTTTAAATAAAAATATTTAGATATGTAGGTTGGTAACAACAAAATTGTTTGTAATAGATAAACGTTTTACTTTGAAATCTAACTTTATTTAAAAAAAAAAAAAAAAAAAAACACCAGTTATATTATTGTTTTTGCTTTACACACACGCATACAGGCACAAAATAAAATATGTTTTATGCACAGGGGAGCAGGGGAGACGATTACCCACAATTCCGGAATGCGCAAGAGAGAGAAAAACCATTGGCTCAGTTGTGATCACGTGACGCTCAAGAAGCGCATGCGTGATACTCGGTACTCGTAAACCAAGACTTGTTCGTTTTCCAAGTCAAAATTTATTAAAAATCTTTGCTCGTCTTGCGGACACTCGCAAACCGCGTTACTCGAATCCAAGGTTTCACTGTATATAAATATATCCCATAATGCCCTGCATCAGCCAGCCTGTAAAAAAAAAAAACACATGGGAAAGAAAGGAAGCAGTTTGTGGACAAATAATTAGAAATAGTTATTATAGCTGCAGGATATTCACTCTATTTTCTCAATGATACATTATTCCGTTTGCTCTAATGGACTTTTGTGTGTGTATGTTTGTGTGTGCGTGTTTGTATCCTAGCAACGAGGTGATGTATCACATCATCTGAAGCCCATCTCTAACCGATTTCTTTCAGAGCTGCCTTATTGACAACTGATTTATTAGGCAGCAAAGCGTCACGTCAGCTGCCATCTGTTTCGGACACACCTGATGACCTCCAGCTAAATGAACTGCCAATTAGAGAGACCACACACACACACACACACACTTTTTCCTCTAAACACACATGCTTTCCCTGATCCCTATTTTTCTGTCTCTCACACACACACAGAATTACCCATCATCTCTCCGAGCCCACTTTGCTGTTGCATGCTGCCCTGTTTTCGACTCTTGGCACCAAAACGGCATCTAATCCATTAGAGACAGCATCGAGAGAGACAGGGGTGGGTTGACAGCGCGGGTTGAGTCTCAGGCCAGGACGACTCACCTGTCAATCAGAGGATACACACACACACACCTTCAGTAGGATTGCTTTCTTGCTGAGAGGAGACAGAGCTGCTGCGGCTGTGCTATTTATTACCATCAATCTCACCGGCACGAAAGAATGCAACAATAATACATCGATTACAGTTTGTGAAACGTCCATAGTCTAACATGATGCCTTATCTGGACACAAAATATGATGACGTACCTGCTTTTTGAAAATATACATCTGTATACATTTTTAAAAAACAGTCTATTGGTACATCATCATATTTTGTAAAAGAAAGGTATAGTAAGTCCTACTGTTACTCTGAGGCGAGTTCTTAAGGTGAAAGTGCGTATTGTGAAACGCATTGTCCCATAGGAAATAATGTACATGCAGATAATCCGTTCCAGCCACCACAAAATATTACCAATATATACTAGAATCCTATTTATGCATATAAAAACAATTAAAACAATTTGAAAAGACATGTCAATGAAGTATAAAAAAAATATGTAAACTCGCATTGCTTGACTTTCTATTGAAATAAACAAATTTTGATCGGCAACGAGAAGTACGCACAACCGCTCGTATACCAAAAATGTGAATTTCTTACTAAATTTTTGTTCTTATCTCAAAAGTTCACAAGGCGGCGCCGAGGTACCACTGTACTGAACAAAGTTGGTCACAAGTTGGATGACAGCATGATAAAATCCGATCATATCACAGAAAATTCGAGGATATCATCAAATATTATGCGAGTCTGATTTATTTCGAAACACAAACACATATGGTTTGCTTATGCTGTAATCTAAATAAGTCATGGTTTTGTTATCTGAGATTTTTTTGACGTGATAAATCCTCATGCATTAAGATGAACACTTTTACTGCTGGGTCTGAAGTACGCTCTAATAGTTGACACAAACTGCTTCTTCCTGTAAATCACATCCCCGTGAGCGGAAAAGAAAGCATAAACAAGCCATGTCTCTAAGTGAAGTGCTTGTCAGAGTGCCAGTGACAACAGTTCTGCAGCGCGTCACCGTGCTGGGACGGTGTTATTCCATTTATTGCCTCAAGCTGCGCTCCTGTTTGTTACATTTGTTTACTTTATACAGCACTTGTATTTTTTTTTTTTTGTAGTGACACGAGTGAGGCTGTGATTTGGCTGTACTGTACTGTACAAGGTGAAAACTCATAAACACACCTGAGCAGAGGGTGCGAGAGTTTTCACTTTGAGTGAGGTAGACACACTGTTAAACACACTGCCTGGCCAAGTCACCATTTCAGAAGGGTCAAACTATTGGGCTGCATCAAGCAAAGAAAACATCTAAGGAGATTTGAAATGAGTTAGAATCCTTCAACATGTTATTGATACCTGGAACGATAGCGCTGAACCGTCGACTATGTGGAAGAAATTTGAATGGAGAAAAAAAATCATAAATGGAGATCACTTAAACAGTAAACAATGTAGCATCAGTGCTATGTTTAAGCATTTCCATACATACACAATGTGATGAGAACTCACAGGATTGGGACTGAACAGCTGTTCATAAGAAACCCACTCACTTGTGAGACTCATCAGATAAAAAGGCTTCAGTTTGCTGGGGAGCATAAAGACTGGACTTTTAAAGCAATGGAAAAAGGTCATGTGACCTGACGAGTCCAGATTGAGTCTATTCCGGAGTGATGGGCGTGTCAGGGTGAGAAGAGAAGCGCATGAAGCGATGCACCCATCATGCATAGTGTCCACTGTACAAGTCTCTGGAGACAGTGTTATGATCTGGGGTTGATCAGTTACTCAGGTCGAGACTCAGCAACGTTAACGGGCAATAAAATGAAGTCAGCTGAATGTACTGAATCACCAGGTTATCACATCTATGGAGCTTTTCTTCTCTGATGGTACAGAAATATTTCTGGACTCAGAGTGTATAAGAGTGGTTCTGGGACCACAATGTGTGCTGTATTCAAAGCTAAAGGTGACTGAACAAAACCTTAGAATTACACTGAGGCGGTACAGAGGCTTAGCGGTTAGCACTGTTGCCTTGCACCTCCAGGGTGTGAGTTCGATTTCTGATTGGTGGGTTTCCTCCAGGGATCCCTCCCCCCCCCCCCCCCTAGTCATTAAATGGGTCTCCACAGTCCCTAGTTAAACTACAGAGGTTTCTAGATAGATAGACAGATATATTATATTTTTAATGATTTTAGATAACGGAAATATTCAGTGAAGATTAGCACAACATAACTGCCTTCTCATGAATGAAATAAAAACTATGTATGTAGAATCAGTCCAGTAAATTCACCAAACAGATATAAAGTAAATATAACTGTGAGTCATCATATCAATTCAGGCATTAATTCACACAGGTTAGTTCTGCGTTATGACCAATAGAGGGCGGTAGGTGGAACGTATCGAAGCTTCAATTTTGGTGAATTGAAGCCATTAGGTAAAGAAATACCTTTTCTTTCCTGAACTTTCAACACAATTGACAAAGTTTTAATCCTAAAGGTTGTTTTTTTAAAGCACTTAACGCGGGTAAATGATTTTTTAAGCTGGTTGCTCCAATTGCTTTCACAATGGAGCTTATTGATCCATGAATCTCAAAATGTAGAACTTAAATCACCCAAAATGAGACTTAATGCCTGTTTTGATGTGACGGGTCACATACTGACTTATTATATGCAAATTCTCTGCAAGATTATTGAGCAGAAGTTCTAAATGCAGTGTGATGACTGGTGGCAGGACGTGCAGGTTTTGCTAGAGTTGACATATCTGCTGTAGACAAACCCTCTCTAGCAGCAAACGATTTGAGAAGTGTAGTACTTTTTCGAGTGATAGTCTAGCCCT
Source organism: Clarias laeviceps (assembly GCA_030014305.1). NCBI lineage: Eukaryota > Metazoa > Chordata > Actinopteri > Siluriformes > Clariidae > Clarias > Clarias laeviceps. Next base: position 2,208,690 of record JAQMYJ010000038.1, read on the forward strand.
TGAGCTTTTCAGATTTCATGTAAGAATTCAGTGCCTTTCAAACCCCTGTGCCAAGTGTGAACGTTTTGGTTCACATCACGTCTCAGTCGCTGGATCTTTGCAGCCAGTCGCAGGATTTGTCATCCTCCAAACACTTCTCATTGGCTCTGATCTCATTTACCCATGGCGGAGCCGGGATTGCTCGCTCGCCGCATCGTTTTCTTCTTCTTTTCCTGCCACAGCCCTCACATCAGAAGCTGGAAAAACTTCTTGGTAGATCACGGCCACATAAGCTGCACTACCGCCACCTACCACACAGGGGAGTGTAGCTGCGAATTCAGGAACAAACATGCAGGTTTTGGACGTTGCAGATATTTGATAATTGACAGTGATAGTTGTTGTAGACTATAAAATACCTGAACAAAAATGAAGAAACTCAATAATATTGCCCCAGATCCAGGTTAATGCCATCTTCTGAAAATTTCAGACATTTTTAGACCTTCAATATCATAAAAAAATTAATTTAAGACATTTTAAGACTTTTTAAGGATTTTCATGGACATAGAATAAATAAGCAAATACATAGGTATTCCAGAGCACATTAAAGCAGGGGTATTTTTGGACCTACAGCTCGACTGGGCCACAGCATCCACCCCCTTTACCGCTTTTACTCCTCAGCCAAAAGGTGAGGAGAATAAACCATGGAGGTGGTGAACAGATTTACTTTATATTTCTGCCTTAGAATATCAGATCCGTTAACTTCCAGGTTTGGGGGTTAAATCCCAAATAGTGTTAAATTGAAAGCTAGTGCACTGTGCAGGGTGTACAATCCATCCCTTGTTCCACCCACCACGTAGTGCCCTTGATCAGGGGTTAGTGTCCAAAACACTTTTTGGATTTTTGGACTTTTTTATTTTTATAGCTTGCATGTTTGCATGTTCAGTAAATTCAGTTTCCTCCTGGAAATGTGTTCCACCATGGCTTTCACTAATTACTCTCGAGCCATGTTGTGTTTACGCTCGCACCTCCGTGAGCTGTGAATTCCCAGCATGCTTTTCTTAACCTCTTAACCATCAACAACTCTCTCTCTCTTTTTCTCTTTTCACACAAACACACACATGCGTTTTTTTTTTTTTCTTCTTCTTCTTCTTCTTCTTTCCACCCAGCTGCTATCTCGTGGCATACGCTCCACTTTTCAGATGGGTCATATTTAATGGCGCCCCTTTCCACCACTGATTTACAGCTGCATGTATGGCCGGGGCTTTTAATGAGAAACGACTTGCTGTCATCGTATATAAACTCGCAAGTCATATCTGTGGATTTATAGAGTCATTATTTGAGCGGAGCAGCTTTTTTATGTCATGGGAACAACACAAGCTGAGCAGGGCATCATTACAAGCCTCCGTGTCACCTTTTGCGTAGGCCGCCAGAGGCTGAGCCGTGGCACGTTCTCCGATTGTGTCAGCGGGTTTATTAGTGTCCGGGGTAACTACTATTTCAGCTGCGGCTTTATTATACCCTGCGACCTTGTTGCTCCTTGTTGTCGGCACTCAAGCTTTTTCCCCGGATATTATGTGTTAAGTCTCCTCTACATTCATCAATGTCAGTACCTCTGTTATTTGGTAGCATTGTTTTCCCATATGATCCTACAGTAGGGGTGATTAAGCAATATGATAAAAGTCTCACAATCACAATATTTCAGGACTTGCTAAATAAGTAAGTAAGTAAAGTATCAGCATTGTTTTGCTGGCATTAAAATAACCTAGAAGTGTTTAATGGTGAATTTTTCACTCTGTATTAAGTGCCTGAGGACAGATTAAATTACCCAGATAGCACAGGTACGTCGCGGAGACGTCTGCTAAAGAGCGTATCATCTGGTAAACATCGCGTTCGTTTTTTTA
>JAQMYJ010000038.1:2267329-2277561 GCA_030014305.1 Clarias laeviceps
TTTAAGGTAAAGTGCAGGTTAATTTGTTTTATTTTTACTTCATATTTTGTGTTAATTATTTTTATGTATTTATTTTTGGGGCTGTGGAACAAATTATTTGAGTTTCCATTATTTCTTATGAGAAAATTTTATTTGGTTTACGAGTGTTTTGAAATATGAGCCCGCTTCCGGAAACGAATTATGCTTGTAATTCAAGGTTCCACTGTATGTCATTCAGCACCATAACAAAACTGGTTACAAAATCTTCCCCAATTATATAGGGCTAGGACGTCACATCAGTAAGAGTAAGATGTCACGCGTACCTTGTAATTGTTATAAAATAACAAATATTTACCACATTTGAAAAGACTTGCAAGCTCTTACATACCCCGCAAGAGGGTATAAGGGGATATATACCCCTGGGGTGCAAGAGGTGCCCAAATTTGCCACAGTGACATATTATGGTGAAGGTACTCCCCATTGAAACATGACGTGCTCACAGTTGTGTTCCCTGCTATGGTAACTTCCACAGGAACTTTGAAACTGAATCTAACTGTGGATCCCACTGTCATAGAGACATGGGGACAGGCTTATTTTACTCAGGCAGTCCCTCAAGCCACACCCTAGCAACCACTAGGAGCACTTTAGAGCACTTTAGCAGCTGATCCCGTAGACTGTTATTATAAAAGGCCAAGAGGCTTTTGCATGGCAAGAAGCACTTAGATTTTCTTCAGAAAATATACCAGTCTAGATGTAATTGTTCCAAGCAATGTGTCAGTTTGTAGTGGTCCAGGTTAGAGTTAAACTTTGGTGAAGTTTAGTGCACAAAAATAACATTTACATTTAAATGTAGGCATTTGGCAGATTCTCTTATTCAGAGCAACTTACAAAAAGTGCTTTGAAGTTTCCGTCATTGGATAGATACTTACACTGGATTACTAGGTTACTAACTAAGTGCCATCAGTCAAACCCCAGTTGGCAAGGGGATAAAAAATTTTTTTTTACCATAGCATGTTACCCTCCAGTAATGGTAAGATGGGTAAGATGCCACTTGCATCTTCAAAACCACAGGCATAATGACTGATATAATCACACTACAGCATGTTAGCAACATCGGTAAGGAATTTCTTCAAACAAAAAAATCGCACAAATCTTCACACCTGCTCTCGCAGCCCTCCGCTACTCCGCACACTGTGAAACTAACTTTTTCTTTATGTAATATACACTTTTGTCTGTCATTTCTACAAATTATTAGCAACCACTTACCCATCCAAGTCCAATTGGCGGAGTAAAGAAATCGGCTGCTGGCACTGTCTAAAGAATAACTTGGAATTTAACTACATATGGCAGTGGCATCTTTCCCCAACTTGCCTTTTGCAATGATAGAGTGAAACAATAAACACTATATTTTACTTTTCAGAAGGTGATATAAATAGGAGTTTTATTCAGCGTGCCTGTCAGGTTTGTGAATCTCTCAGACAGATATTTTCTGTTTCTGTTTCATCCTTTCCCTAAGTGTGGGATTTGACTGTTGGTAAACAGACGGCTATGTGAAAAAATTTCAGGTTGCGTGATTGTTATTTTTACAAACTGCATGAGAGTTTGACTTTTTACACTTTTCATAGTTCAAAAAATTACTAATGCTTAATGACAATAACAGTTTGCATCATCCAAGTCCCACTGCACAACCAGTACCAGTCAACATTTTGGAGACAAGTTTGGATTTGTTTTCTACATTCTAGAACAATACTGGATTTTATTTTAAAACTATGAAACAAAACATATGACTACATAATTAAGTAACAACAACAATGACAGTACAACCTGTCACTGTTGCTAGTTGCAAAAAAGTTGCTAGTTTAAGACATGAAGGTCAGCTGTTCTGGAGCAGTTCCTACAAGAACAGTATTGACAAGTGTATTTGTAAAACCCATCGAGCTCCATGATGAAACTGTCTCTCATGAAGACCTTCCCAGGAAAACAAGACCAAAACTGAGCTCTGCTGCAGAGGAGAAGTTCATTTAGAATTACCAGCCTCAGAAATCACCAATTAACAAACAGCACCTCAGATTAGAGCCGTTATGAAGCTTAACAGAGCAGAAGTAGCAGAAACATCTCAATATCAACTGGTCAAATGAGATTATTGTGTATTTTGGACGTCTTTTACAGTGTAGAAAGAAATAAAATCAGTTAAGACCATGGAGTTAGAAGGAGACTTTTGACTGGTAGTGTATATTCCATTGTGTATATTCTTACATTTATATTTTTTGCGCAATTATCTGTTTTTGTTGTAATCTTAGATTCTATTTATTGCTGCCAGTTTCTGAGAGTTACCAAACAAATTCTGTGGTACTACTACAATGACATATAATCTTTATCTTTAATTTAAGTAACTCATTTTGAAGTTATGTATTAATGAGGTACATTTGGGAAAAATAATTAGGGACATGGTAATGGAAATCAAAAGATACATTAATTAAACATTAAATTCAGCTTTGTAATCAAGTGACTTTAAGGTTTTTAAAATAAATAAATAAATAAATAAATAAATAAATCACACATTAATGCATTGGACTGCTGATTGGAAGGCCACAGGTTTGGACATGAGCACATCTAAGCTGCCACTTCTGGGCCCTTGAGCAAGGCCCTGAACTCACAAACGCTCACATACATGATGAGATTGTTGATTAGATGTTTAAAAAGAGACAACAAAAAACTTAAGTTGGTCTGGATATGGGCATCTCACAAATGTATGAATTCTAAAGCTGTAGCATTTCTATAGTAACGGCTTATACATTATTTAAATATAATTTATACATTAATATGCTTGCTCTAGTTCCATTTTGGTTAACAGATTTTGTTAGGTTTTTGTCTTCTTACATTTCCTTAGGTGGTGTAAAATTTCCCAGGCTTCTCATTCTTGCAATTTAGTTCAATTCAATTTTATTTAGATCGCACTTTTAACAATGATCATTGTTGCAAGGCAGCTTTATATAATAAAACATAGGGAAATAAGTTTGGAAAAATGCAAGGAAATTGTCAGTTTGTCCCTGGTTTCTTTGTTCCTGCTGTTCCTCTTCCTTTCCTTATATGGTAATGCTGTATCTGTCTCTGGATATCTATACTTATATATAATAATATAACTTCCTCTCTTTGTTTTCCCGGATTTCACTTTCATGCTGTTTTGATACAGGTGGCAGATGGACACGACATACATGTACTCAGAAAATGAAACAGGAGTTTTTATTTGAATAAAATAGAGAACATTCAGACATCATCTTTTACTACATTACCCAGAATGCCATGCTGGTTGCAGTGCAGCAGGATTCAGCCCTCATGTCATCTTTAACTAAAAAAAAAAAAGGCGGTACTTTAGTCCTATAGTCTCACCGATCACGTATAAGCACAACACTGAAACCTTCATTTCTCACAGGGAGAAATAAATAACAGCACCAAACAATAAATAAGCACCAGAATCACTAATCACGAATATTTCCAGAATGTCCCTTAAGGTTGCTGGTTACATCATCAGTCTGGATTTATTTCTTTTTGGCACGCAGTTCGGTCTTTTCCTCCATATGTGATTGTCATTTTGATAAATTAGTCTGCGCTGTTCTCCTGTGATTGTCTGTAATAAGTACAGCTTGTTTGGAGGATTATGAATATAAACAAGGCCATCTATTACAGCAGAGAGAACCAGCGCATCAGGACACGTATGCATGCAGGGCTGGTTCCTTCCAGCATCGAAAGCCTTTCTCCCTGAACCCGAATACACCAGGTGCACAAGGACGTTCTTACTGTTAGTCCTTTTAAAGAGTCAGACCCAGCAGATGGAGTTAAAGTCACATTCGTCACCAGGAGCTTCTTTATCGCTGCTGACAGCTTAGTGTAGTACAGTAGATGAACATCAGGCTTCAGTCTCCAGGTTGTTGATCAAATCATCTTTAACTGGATTCAGGTCAGACGCTAACCAAGAATGAGCAGCTGCAATCCCCTCCTCCGCTATCAGATTTTATTCCAACCATGTAGGAGATACAACCAGCTCCATTTATTTATTCGACTGGTCTTGATCTTGATTGTTTTGCTTCGTGTAATCCTGGGAAGCAACCACATAGCTGCTTTTTATTTCCTGACCGATCAGCTCGCAGGTTGGGGAAAGAGCAAGAAAAACAAATATGAAAGAAAAGTCTAAATAAATGAGTGTTGAATGGAAAGAATTTCATCGCCAAAATTACGACTATGGAAGGAAACTCATATGTAATAATAACGTACAGTTACGCTAGTTATTTACATACTAAGGATAGGATAGTTAATTACATACTAGGATAGTTAGGATACACAACTAATTTTAGATTATTAAGTTATATACTAGCTATTTATATTAGTTTGTTTCATACTTCCTATTGTTAGGGTAGTTAGTTAAATACGTGCTAGTAATACTTGCTGTTTTATATACAAGCTTATTTTATACTAATTAGCTATTCTTACATATTAGCCATTTATTTTTAGCCTAGTTAGTTACACACTGGCTATTTTAGGCTAGTTGGCTATTTACTACTAGCTGTTATTTTTTTTTATGCCAGTTACTCACATTTTTGTGACTAATTGGCATAAACTGGCATTTTGTGAATTTTTATGCTACTTCCTATTTTTTTAAGCTACTTACTTATTTTAGGCTAGTATTTTACATGCTATAGGTTAGTTCACTACATACTAGCTAGTTTTAGACTACTTGCTATGTTTAGGGCGGTCGGTTGAAATACTAGTTAATCGTCATTTTTAGTCATGCTGATCGGTCTGGCATTAAACACTATCATACATTCCTATATAATTATTTAACTAAATCTTTTAACTACATTGTGAACAAATTATAATTGGGCACAGATGTATGATATTTATGCTTTATAAACTAAATGTAATTATGAGCATGCGGAAGCTATTACACTGGGTTATGTTGCCTGACATCATAAATTGTGTGCTTTGGAAAGTATTCGCAATGTAACAATAACTACTAATTAATATGTATTCATACTTACGGCAGGTGTTAATAGAGTTTAAATACTGGAGTTACAGGAAATGTTACAGCATCCTGCATTTCAATTTTTTTTTCATAAGAAGGAATATAGAGTTTTTTAGAGGTTTTATTCTTTTTTTTTCTGTTTATTTTTATTATTCTTCCGTACAAAAGTTTGCCGTGTAACTACTCCCGTACGGTTTGTCGTACATCCATGAATGAGGTGTCAAATTGTGCGGCTTATTCGGGAATGGGGTGCTATGACAGGGGGCAATTAACACAGGGGGCAATTAAAACACAGGGGGCAATTAACCGCCCCAAAAAGTCCCATAGACTTAACATTGAGACCAAATTTGAGGGGTTGTAGCGCAGAGCAAGAATTTTATAGAAAGATAAGATAAAAATAGGTTTGCAAGTTGTGTCAGAACATACCACGTAAGAGGGTATAAGTTGTACCCCTGGGGCACAAGAGGTGCCCAAATTTGCCCTATAGACATAAATAGAAAAAATCCCATAGACTTAACATTGAGACCAAATTTGATGAATTGTAGTGCAGAACAAGAACTTTGTAGAAGTCTCAAACTTACCACATGTAAAGAGGTTTGCAAACTGTGTCAGAACATACCCCGCAGGAGGGTATAAGTTTTACCCCCGGGACACAAGAGGTGCCCACATTTGCCCCAATTATAATTGGGATTTTGGTGCATAACTATTCCCGTACCGTTTGTCGTAGACCCAAGAATGAGGTGGCAAATTGCGTGGCTCATTCTGGAATGGGGTGGTATGACTCTTGTAAAGAGATGGGGGGTAAATTGCCCCTGAGGGCAATTGTATGTAGGGTGATACAATTGCCCCCTGAGTGGGGCAATTGTATCACCCTACAAATCCCATAGATTTAATAATGAGAAAATTTTTGATGAAATCTAGCACAGATCGAGAATTTCGAAAATTTCGAAAGATTAAATTTACCATTTTAAGAGGCTTGCAGGCTGTGTCAGAACTTATCCCACACAAGGGTATTACTTTTACCTCTGGGGCACAACAGGTGCCCAAATTTGCCCCATTGACATGTAATGCAGACTTTGGCGCGTAACAACTTTGATGGATTTTAGTGCAGGGGAAGAATTTGATAGAAATCTCAAATTTACCACATCTGAAGAGGCTTGCATGCTGTGTCAGAAAACACCCCGCAAAAGGGTGTAACAACAGGTGCCTCATAATCCGCAGCCCCTAGCAGCATCATTAGCAAGCTGTTAGCATGATGCTAACATTATAAGCATGTTGCTAGCGTTATGCTAAAACTATTAGCATGTTACTAGCATGATGCTAACAATAGTATCATGTCGCTAGCATTATGCTAACTTTATTAGCATTTCGCTAATAACATGATTAGCCTGTTGCTAGCATGATGCTAGTTTGATTAGCATGTCGCTAGCATGACATTTATCTGATTAGCATGTTGCTAGCGTGATGCTAAGTATATTAGCATGTTGCTAGCAACATCATTAGAATGTCGCTAACATGATGCTAGAGTGATTAGCATGTTGCTAGCATGACTCCACTATTTTGCCACAGCAAGCACCACTCACATTTTCTTCAGAAAATGTACCTCTCTAGTTCACTTTATTATAGCCAGATGCTTTCAGGTCAGTTCTTTTTTCAGTTGTGTATGGATGTTATGCTTTATATTCTCCTCATGCAACGCCCGGGCTGGTCCTCAGGGGGTGTTTCATGTGATAAATGAGCGTTGTGTTATTTGGACCTTGGCCCAAGTTGCATCTGATCTATAATAGGGTCGTATTGTTCAGATCCATATTATTTTCAGTCGTTGCTTATTTCAAGGATTAAGGCTGCAGTGTGTGTGTGTGTGTGTGTGTGGAGCTCTTTCCTGAGGGAAATCCGGCAACCCTGCTATGAATTCAGTGAACAGGAAGCTAAGTGGTGCAATTCTTTTTTTCGTAACTCACCTGAGAGTTTCTTTAGATTGAGACCAAATTTATGGCTAACTGATTAATTTGGCTCTAAGGTACACGCGCAGTCCCAGAGCATGGCATGTCAGGAGAGATTTATCGGGGGGGTTTATCCGTGTTGCGCAATCCTCTTGTGAGGCTTAGGAGTTTTTTGTAGGAAAAATTTATGAGTTTTTGCACTGATCCGATGTTTTGTGTCTGAACTCATGATAATGGATTTATCAGCATTTTGTTGTGTAGTGTTAAATCAGTTTATTATATGTTGAGTGTAAAGCCAAATCCCCGATCATTTCTGTCTCTCTAAATAGTGCACTCTATAGGAGAAAAGAATTTATAGAAAAAAACGTTAAATTTTGGGCATAACAGAGCCCAATATAGACCTCTTCCAAATGGTTGAGATGTTGCTTCATGGTAAATTTGTCAATAAATTGAATGCAAATACACCAATAATAAGCAGAAAGTTATAAATTCATAAAATGCTAGATTTTGTCTCATGATGCAACAGCAGAATTTTTTTTTCTGACATATATTGCGCTTTATTTTTGGTGGTACTTACTTTGTTAATACTATTTAAAGACACGGTGACATCTAGTGGATTGTTTTAGCTTAGCAGACCTCAACCAAATGGTGAAGATGGTTAAATAAGATAAAACAACTTAAACTGTGTAGAAACAGATCATGCTGCTTGGTTTGTTAGTAAAGCTAGTTTCTCAGCTGTTTAGCTGCTATTTCAGGAATGTTTGTCTTGGTTGGGAGTCTGAAAAGAAGTGACTTGTGTTAGCCAGCATGCTACCTTTAAATAGACTAAGTGGTATGTAATAGAGGATCTTATGTTGATTACTCTGGATAATGACTTCTCTAAGTGCTATAACGTAATCTCTTTATGTACCTGCTCATGCTTTTGGCATGGAGGGAAAAAAAATACATACACCGATCAGCCATAACATCACAACCCCACCGCCAGGTCAACTGAACAACATTGATAATCAATTATATACCAGTAAACCGGTGACAGGATCATGGGCACTGAGGGCTCACCCAAGGGACCAAAGGCCAACATGTCTGGTCCAATCGAAACAGAAAAGCCGATGCAGCGCAAATTGCTGAAAAAAAGTCAATGCTGGCAATGATAGAACGTAACCAGATGACCTGGTGCACCACAACCATCATGAACGGGGCCCAGCAGGCAAAGAGACACCAACTAGGCCTCTAAACTCCCCAGATCCCAATCCCAAACAAGTTCGATCCATAGAGGCCCCACCCCACAATCCATAGCACTCCAAGGATCCGCTGGCATTGTCCTGGAGACAGACACCAGAGCAGACCTGAGGGGCCAGAGCTGCCACAGGGCACAAGGCGAACCCAAAAACTAGGTGGTTAACAGTTTTAATATTATGGATTATTACGCCATTTGGCAGATGCCCTTATCCAGAGTGACTTACATTTTTATCTCACTATACATCTGAGTAGTTAATGGTTAGGGGCCTTGCTCAAGGGCCCACAGGGACAACTTGGTGGTCATGGGATTTGAACCTTGGAACCATAGTCCAATGCCTTAACCACTGAGCTGTGTAATCATAAACCAAAAACCTTCACTTACGTCAGTGTAGAATAACTGATATTTAATATAATCTGGTATTGAATAACATAAACATGAGCAGACTGTAGAAGAATAAATAAAAATCTACTTATATTTTGATGTATTTTGATGAAACACTTTAGAGCTCATACCAGGGTGAAAGTAAGGGTGTGCAAACTTTTGCACTCAGCAACAGAATGATTTCTCTGAATTGCTGTGTTTTTGTGTGTGTGTGTGTGTGTGCGATCCCAGGTCAGTCATCATCCAGCTCAGTGGGAGAAATAGTACTGCACGTTGATCTCATCTCTCACCCCGGCACCGGAGAACATAAAGTCAATGTAAAGGGTAAGCTGAACACACACACACACACACACAAACACACACAATTCTAAGCACTTTATTTATTCCTTCATCTCTAAGGGACGTCTCCTCGACTCTGCTCATTTCAGCGATAACGTATATTTTATGACAGACGGTCCTCAGTGCTCTGGTTATTTTATGACTGTAATAATGATGCAGCTGTACTTTAACAACACGCACACTTTCATAATGCGTGTTGTTACACTTCCTCTAAACGCACTAGCGTAAAACTATTTAGCGGATTCGGGATCGGAATAAACAAGTCAAGCTTGCGGTTCAGAAACTTGATTAGAGGTAAAAATCTTCACAGAAATGACAGTAACATCACCTGAGAGTCCATTAAGCATGAATTAGTGTGAGTTAAAGTCCATATCATGTGATGGTAAAATCACTGCACTTCTATTATCACTAATATGACCTGGATCGGGTAATTGGGATTTTATTGTTAGTGTTCGTTAATGTTAAGAGGATATCGTTTGGGGCAGATGACCACACAGAAACTCTTTTCATGTTTGTTGAGAATTTTCTTTTTTTGGGGGGCTATTTAGAGACTTATAGACAAATTACACCAATATTAATAAGGAGACATTTGTGTGCATTCAGGGATCTAGCTAACTATCTGGTGGCCCTAAAGACAGCTAAATTATTATGGCCCAGCTCTTCCTCATGCCAAATGCCAAAGGCACACTTCAGCAATTATTGCATATTCATATTCTATATTAAAATTTAAAAAAATAAATTAATAACACCGCTTTATTACACACATTTATTAAACACATTGGTCCACATCCAGGTGATATCTGGGCCATTTTCCAGACCTCTGATCCAGATTTTGCTCCCGAGTGGCACAGAGGTGAAGTGTTCATTCACCACTATCATCCAGAGGCTGTAAGCGCAATTCCTAGGTGATGCCAAGGCCATCTATAGCCAGAAGTCAAGAGAGCAGAGAGGCTCAGAGGTTAGGGGATGGCAGACCAGCACTCTCACGTCAATCGTAGCTACGCTAGTCAATCATGGGCGACTGTAAACTCATGCAAGTGGAAGGGGCGTATAGTGCTCTTCTCTCTGTATGTTAGACTGCCCCCCTCCCCTCAATGTTTTAGTGAAAGCCTTGCTGTTTGGGGTGGTCAGCTGGTCACAGGTGTGAATTGGCTACGACTAATTTAGGGAGAAAATCTATCAAAAAAAATATATATATATACACTACCATTCAAAAGGGTCACTTTCTAACTCCATGATGGTTCCTGATTTTCATTTCTTTCTACATTGTAAAGGCTGAAGGCGTCCAAAAAAATGCATTAATCTCCTTTGAACAGTTGATATTGAGATG
>JAQMYJ010000038.1:2306997-2322023 GCA_030014305.1 Clarias laeviceps
CCCCCCCCCCCCCCCGACTGGAGGGGCTGGCACCTGGACATTGGCAGTGGATCCTTTGGCTGCTGTGGGTTGTGGGGTGTCCATGGATCACCTCTGGTTTGGGTGCTCCAGTGGGATCAGATTGGGATCTGGGGAGTTTGGTGGTCCGATCTGTGATCTTGGGCTCTTTGCCTGATGGACTCCATTCTTGCATTGCCTGAGCATTGGTGCACTGGATGTTCTGGAGTCTTTCTATCAAAGCCCAGCATTAACTTTTCTGTTGGTGTTTGCTGAATTGGCTTTTCTGTGCATCTGGAGATTGGATGTGCTGGCCTTTGGTCCCTGCAAGTATGGATGGGCCTTGGGTACCCATGATGCTCTCATCAGCTTGCTAGTACTGTATATAATTGATAATCAATGTTAATGTGTTAATGTTATGTTAATTTCATGGCTGATCATGATATATACTGACTGTATCAGCACTGCCAATGGGAGAATTACTTTTCACATTTTTCACAGTTAAATATTTCAACAATGTTTGTTTGCAACAGCTCAATGTCTACCAAACATGTCACGTTCTGTGTTCCAAGACCACTGATCATGACTCATGTCCAAAAAAAAATGAATCTAAGATGTGTAATTTTTGCCTGTCTCCAGAAATCCAACAGAGTTAAGCCAATTTTATTGCATTCAACTTTTTTTTTCTTTTAAAAAGGGAATATAAAACAAGACAGCAGCATGGCTCTGTGGATGGATATGTGAACAGAAAGCCACTTCTTCATCTCTTCATCTCTTTCTCTCAATCTTTCTTTCCACCTGCCTGCATTCATTATCCTCCTCCGTGACCATCTGCCTGAGAAGGTGGAGTGTGAAGAAGAAGTCCTGGCACACCGACAACAGCATACAAAAGCCAGAAAGAGAGAGAGAGAGAGAGAGAGAGAGAGATGCAGACAAACAAGAGGAGATTATCATCAATGCAATCAAATCAAGATCTATTCTGTTCAAAATGTTTTTTTAAAAAGTGTCACGATGATGCGTATATTTTTCTGATGAGGTTTAGTGAATTATTTACCTGGCATGCTGTTGGGTCGAGGTTATGGCTTATATTTGTTTTGTGTTTTAATACTAGAAGAGTCAGAAATGTAAATTTGTCAGGTTCCACGTCCTCAAAGCTTCCCATACAGACAATTTAAACCCAAGCACGTTATTGAGGTCACTTCAAAGCAGGTCATGGTACACTGTCTCTGTGGCTGCGTTCCATGACACAGTGGACTTTAAAGTGTGCTCCGTACGACCTGCTCTCTGTGCAGAGAATGTTGGTTAGGTGAACTTTCCTTGATAAAACTGGGACACCCTGTGACTTCAGCAGTGCAGACATGACTTCTTCTGTGTGTTACCATGGTAACGTAAGCACCTTGAATACCTGATGCTGCTATTGTGGAAATTCCACACTAGTAAATATTTATTGAAACAAAAACTGATACCATTGCAAAATGTATACTAATGAAATCTGCATAATTTATAAAGAAGTTATTTAATTAATTTACAGTTGATTGATTTAACACAAAAAAAATTGTTGTGCTATTTTTATATTTTAATTACTGGCCTATATAATAGTAAGGATTTATTGATTAAATAGTTTTTTTTTCCATCAAATTAAAATAGTACATTAATTACAAATTTGCATGGCTTCATATTAATATTATGTTGTCCTTAATAATAATAATAATAATAATAATAATAATAATAAATATATAAATCACTTTTCAAGCTCCATTTTGCTCCACGCTTCAGCAAGGCACAATAAATGATAGGAAATTTAGCTTTTTTACTTCCATGGAAGTGATAATTCAATTTTATTAAATTTTATTTATACAGCACTTTTAAAAATGGCCATTGTCGCAAAGCAGCTTTACAGAATTAAAAGAAAATTATGTGAATAAGTATGAAATGTGACAAAATGTGTATGAATCAGAATGATCAGATCGTCCGAGGTCGATGGTGCTGAGGGAAAAACTCCCAGAGATGGCGATAGGAAGAAACCTTGAGAGGAACCAGACTCAACAGGGAAACATCCTCATTTGAGTGATAACGGATAGCAGGGATTGTTTTGTAACTACTAGCTGATCAGAACACAGCAAGTTTCTAGCTTATAGCGAACAGACTGAAATAATTCATGTCAAACACCAAAACAAAAAGAAGGAGATAAAGAAGAACTTCAGCCAAAGTCATCTACTTTCTCTTCTGGACCAGTGAGCAACACCATTTTATTCTAAACAAACAGCCAAAAAGAAAGAGAGAAAGAGAGATGGGGGGGGGGACATGTTTATAGATTTACTTAAAGAATGTAGAAGTGATCTTAATTTGGGTCAACACAGAAATTGAGCCCACTGCATCTGTTGTTCTCCTTATTTATGTCCTACTTGTAACTTCTTCTCTTCACCACTCTTCACACAGCAATGATGTCTAGATATCTGGAGCCACATCTCATTAAAAACAAAAACAAAAAGAGCAGAATAACTAATGCATACAATATTACACCTAATGTTCATTAAAAAAAAAAAAAAAAAGGGTTTCCTCCAGGTACTCCAGTTTCCTCCCAGTCCAAAGACATGCAGAATTAATTATAATTTCCGAAATCCTCGGAGTGTGTGAGTGTGTATCCTGTGATGGATTGGCACCCCATCAGGGTGTACCCCACATCATTCCAAAAGCAGGTACTTTATTCTCTATTCACTTGGAAGACTGTCACTGGATGTCATCACTGGTTATACCGGTTTTCCAGCAGGATGTCTGAGAGAAGACCTGCTGGATCCTCTGCCTTGTTTTCCTAAAGTGAGAAGATACCACACAAGATAACAGGAGGTCAACTATGGAATTACAGAAATAATAGCAAAATATACTTTTAAAATAATAACCATAACACTAGTGATGCTCTTTAACACCGTTACTTACGATGTCAGTCCCACCAACATCGTGAAAAAGATTTGTCAGAGTTGCTATAAAATTGTCACTCCAGGAAAAATTTCACTGCCAGAAACACTCAGATTCTGGAAACTACTTTGGAAATATTTGACCAGGCGTCAGGACTTTATGTGTTCCTCTTTAATCTGATCTGAGACCAGTTCCTGTGAGCTAACTCCAGCCTGCTGCTCTTAGACGCATGTGAAACGCATGTGAAAGTGTGTGTGTGTTCCGTGTGTTTGGTCTGTCACATCCAGATGAAGTCAGCCGTGAAGCTTCTGGTGACAGAGCGGCGCTGCCAAGCTCAGCCTGGTACCATCACAATACCGCCATCTCTCCCTCTCTCTCTCCTTTTCTCTCTCTCTCCTCTTTACTGTCTGTGTCCTTCTCTTGTACTCTTTCACTTTTATACAGCCCTGTTTTATTATCAACTTTCATCCCTTGTTTTTTTTCCTCCCTTCTATATTATCATATATTTCTAGTAAGGGTTGTCTCCTACTTACGAATGAGTTCTGTTCTGAGACCACGTTCATAAGTCTGATTTGTTCTTAAGTCTGACAAAGTGAGTCTTACGTGGATATACAATATAAAGCATACCAATTCACTTGACTAAGTCTCCTTTCCCCACACTGCCATCGTGTGGCCATAACTGTAACCACAGATAAGGAAATGAATCTCTCAGTGAAATGTACCATGTGTTGTCTCTGTGCCTTTAAATCGCGAGAGTAATCCCGGAAGCCATTTTGTCTCAGACCTGTTTTCCACTGTGTTGGACTGTGAACTCTGTTTTGTTGAGGATTTTCCGAAATTAGGATTATTCACCATCAGGACAGCTTTACAGGACAGACATTTTCTATCATCGTGCTCCGGGACTATGATGAGGCTGACTAATTTCTTCCGCACCAATACACACACACACACACACACACACACACACACACACAATATACTGGGCTTTAGAACTTTTATACATTCACTTACACACTCAGAATAGTGTATATAATTGTAAATATTGGTCTCTGGTGCGCAGCACTGTCTATGTTTTGCACAATAACTCACATGGAGCTACTTCTATGATTGAACTGGAGGTAGAACCGCGGCTTTCTGATGAAAGTCAAATGTCTGTAAGTCCTGTAGAATCTCTCTCTCTCTCATTTTCCTCACTCTCTGCCTTTCTCATTATCCCTCTCATTTTCCCTCTTTTAAGGAGTCCTTCTGTCGCTTTTATTCTCTCATTTTCTTTTTCTCTCTGCCCTCTGTCCCTCTCATTCTCTCTATCTGATTTCTCTTTCTCGCTCTCTCATTTTGTCTCCCTTTCCTTCTGTCTGTCTTCTATCTCTTTGTCTTTTCTCTTTGTCTCATTGGCCTCCTTCATTCTTTCCCCTTCTCTCTCTGATTCTTCGGTTTCTCATTCTTACTTTTCTCTATTTCTATCCTTCTCTCTGTCTCTCTCATTCGCTCTCATTTTCTCTTTCCCTCTCTTTTTTTTCTCTCTCTGGCTCTTGTCTTTTCTTTTCTTTTTTTTTTCCTTTCTTCTATTAGAAATTCTCTCTTTCTGTCATTTGCTTTCATTCTTTCTCCAGTTTCAACAGTCTCTCTTTCTGAAGGTAGCTGTTGCGAAAAATAAACACTGGCGTGAGCCTCTGTGTCAAATTAAAATAAAAAAAATAAAATATGAAAGAAGAGAAAATTATACAAATGTAGAAAAGTATAAGTAAAAGTATAGAAAACATTATTATATAAGTAAACATTGCATAGAAAACTCTAAAATTAAAATTTTACAATTTATCTGCCTGATAGACAGCGAGAGCGATCGAGAACTCGAACGGGGAAACTGTCCAAATTCCCTCACAGACCTCCTGGACACTCTCGCTGCGAAGTTCAGGTGTGAAGCGCAATCATCTAATACCAAATCATTCTTTTCCGCCTCCTCATGTTGTCTCACTTCATGATCTTACATCCAACCAGATGTATAAATCCCTCCATCACTGAGCACCACAGACCCGATCACATCACATCACATCACATGATTGCTGAAGCCCTGAAGGCAGAGCAGGTTACAGCTGCTATAGTGTAAGTGAGAACAGGACTGAATGAAACACTCCGAGCTGCAGTGTTACATTAATACATCATCACATCTCAGTGTCTTCTGTTTCTCACCTCATCCACAGCACTGTTGGATGCAGGAACTAATTTGCGCTGCATATTTGACCGTCTGGGGAATCGGTTTCATTTAGCAGCTATTGATTGTGTTTATTGATCGTCTCATTTATAACACTGCATTGATAACTCCTATGATCTAAATCAGCACACGGATGACCCCCTGTCCTGTACACATCACATTCACCAGGCCAGAGGTGAGAATTACGTCGAATTACGAGATTTATGTCGCAGCGACTCGATAGCTCACTCACGGCAAAAACCTGCGACATATAACCAGAGATTAAATATTAAGAGTATAGATCAGAGCTGAAGTGTTAATTATTTATTGGGAACACAAATACCAAGGACGTTTGATTGGAGGACATTCGATTTTAACGTCAGACCGGATCGATGAACAGCGGAATTACAGTGAGGGATCTGTTTACCGTTAACCAGCAAGGGCTTGATTAGGTTCATGAAAATCTTGTGTTGTTATATGAAATAATAATAATAATGATGATGATGGTTGTTGAGGTGAAGCAAACTTACTGTTGACACACCTACTGTAAAGTTGATTAGTTTCCATATAGGTTATAGGGAAGGGGTAGCTCAGTGGGTAGGATTACTGATTGGAAGGTCCCAGGTTCCCATGGGCTACAGTAGCTTTAAACCTCAGCACCACCAAGTGGCCACTGTTGGGACCTTGAGAAAGATGATTTCCCTTCACTTGCTTAGAAAGATGAAATTATTTGTCACATATACCTTACAGCACAGTAAAATATTTTACTGGTCAGCGCCCCCTGGAGCAGAGAGAGTGAAGGTCCCTGCTCATAGGTTCAACTCTCCATCGCTAACCTTCCCATCATTAACTCAGTAACCCACAGCCTTAACCGTTTGAGCCATCAGAGCCATCAGGCCTGTTAAGAGCATTACAATGTACTGTAAGTCGATCTCGATAAGGGCGTCTGTCAAATGCCATGAATGTAATTGAATGTTTTATTTGTTCCAGCGCAATTAACTAAAATTCATGTCACAATTTTGTCCAACATGCCATGCTTGTTATTTATGTACAGTTCAGTCTAATGTTGTGGAAAACCCACAAAAACAATTCCTTCCTTTTTTTTAACATATGTTGTAGTAGCTATACACAGTCTTTCCTCCACAGTATTACATTTTTCACTTTCTTATCCTTAACAAGATGGCTGCATGGTGGCGTAGTGCTAGAGGGGTTAGCAGTGTCGCCTCACACCTCCAAGTTTAAGGGTTTATTCCCGTCTGGGGTCTTTGGGCATGGTGTGTTTACTCCAGGTACTCTGGTTTCCTCCCACAGTCCAAAGACGTGCAGGTTGGGCTAATTGGCGTTTCCAAATTGCCCATTCAGTGTGTGAATTAGACCAAAAAAAAATCACCAGAAAACTACAGGTGGAGGTTACAGCTTCACCTCCGACTGTTACAAAGCTCTGACACAGGAGACGTCTTTCATGTATGTTCCATAAACATACAATCGTTATATTTTGAATCTTTCAAATCAAGATCAAGGTCAAGGTCACCAGATCAAGGATTCCACACATTTCCCTAGGAACAAACTGTTGCTATAGAAACGATAACGAACACGTAAAGAGCCAGAGCTGCTATTATAGAAAACTAATTAACACTTTCTGATTAATCAGACTTTGTTTTAGCTCCATTAAAGATCAGAAAAGCACTTCATTACAACTTCAATTTCGTTTTAACAACAGAGTGTCAGCATGTCTCAGATCCCACGCATCCTCTTTAGCCTGTTAGCGTATGTTCTGCTTACTCGCTCCTCACAGCTGCGGAAGTCCGGCTGAACTTGTGTAAACCAGTGTGGCGGATTTTGGAGCGTGTGTGAGGAATGAACGGGAAGCGAGCCGAGAAAATGGCGGGAATCTGCAAGCTTCATTGCACAGATCAGGCTGGATCCGGACGATAAGGCCGGCGCTGAGACGGGAAATCAATCAGGAGTGTTTACTCTACATGTTTAGCTAGTGAATTGTGTGTGTCTGTACACACACACACACACACACACACACACAGTGTATACATATGTACAAAGACACAATTTCAAACAAATAACTGCAGTAATCTTTTTTACACACACACACACACACACACACACACAATAACCTGAATTCATTTACATACCAACATTAGCACACATTGCATAAACACAATTTTTTTGAGAAACCTCAAACAGAAACCTGTTTTCTAAAGAATCTAATTATCTCTCTCTCTCTCTCTCTCTCTCTCTCTCTCTCTCCCTAAAGAATCCTTTTACTCATACACAAGACACACACACACACACACACACACACACACAGAGAAGCACACTCCCTTTTGTATACCCAAACAAACTAAATCTCACCCTCCCACACACAATCATACACACAGAATGGCTCCTTGACACACACACACACACACACACACACACACACATCTTCTCAGCTCTCCCACTTCATCTCCCTCATACACTGTCATTTAACATGTGTTTACTTCCACCTTCCCATGCTTAAAGAATACCCAGGGTAGATAAGGCTAATCTACACGTTTAACTGGTTTACACACACACACACACACACACACACACACACACACACACACACACACAATTAAATCCTAGTGTCTGGTTGAGGATCAGTACAGCGGCATCACTTCCTGCTGCGTGACCTTCACCCCTCCTCCTCCTCCTCCTCCTCCTCCTGCTGCTGCTGCTGCTGAGATAAACGCAGATTAGACGCCATGACAACCAGATGGCGGAGTCGCTTTCCTTCAGTGGTGTTTAATGATGATAAACTTATACGTTAACTCACAATATCACAATATTACAATATCACACCAGAGCTCTTCATGGTGAGAAATGTGCCATGCACTAAGACAGGAATTCAGTTATGCAGTTAGTGCTAAAATTAGATTTCAGGAGAGCTAAAGTTGAGGTTCCTATTTTTATCCCAACTGCCACATTGTTTATAGAATCACACAAGAGAAGGCTGGGAGGCAGAATTTGTTGCTCACAGTGTGTGAACAATGAGTCCGTGTCCCGTGCCTTTAAAATACAGGAATCACAGGAAACAAGGAAACCACTCACGGTCACGAATTCACACTGAAACTGTCCTCCAGTTAGTTTTATTACTGATATCAATGAGAAGCAAATGCAAAACAAACAGGGATTAAAAAGTGCAGAAAGAAAGCAAACGATTACTAATTAGTTAGTTAATTAGTTAATTAATTTTTGTTGCTTTATATCAATCAAATCAATCAATTAATTAATGTTAAGTACCAAAAACATTTTTAATGCAGAAAGTCAAGCAGCAAAAAATGCAAACCTTTCAGATTAACAACATGAAGAATGTTAAGCAAAAACAATAACAATAACAATAATAATAATAATAATAATAATAAATTCAATTCGATTCAATTCAGTTTTATTTGTATAGCGCTTTTAACAATTGACATTGTCGCACAGTAGCTTTAAACAATCAAAAGAATTATTTAGGTTTGTATGAAATGTGAACGTGTATGAATCACAATGATAAGATTGTCCCTGATGAACAAGCCGAGGACAACAGCGACAGTGGCAAGGAAAAACTCCCTGAGATGGTAATTGGAAGAAACCTTGAGAGAACCAGACTCAAACAGGGAACCCATCACCATCTGGGTGTATACAGATAGCAGGGATTGATCTGCATTTATACTATGTGAGACTGGAAGTTCAGTATAACAGGAAATGTGCTTAAGTTAAAATTGAGTCCAGTTCATTATTGGAGGCTCAGGTAGACTATAGGAAACTCCAGTCCTGAACTATCGAGCGACTGAAGTCACAAGTCCTCAGAGAACAGTAGTCTGCATCAGCCGAGGACTGGACCATCTTCATGGAAAAGTGGAACCGTCCCCAGTCACCACACGTATACCAGGCAGACCACATGGAGCCTCCATGCGACGAGATCTCCAACCAGAAGCAGGACACTAGGATGAGTCAGACAGGTCCAGAGGGCAGAACGGGGCTGGATCACTGGCAGCTCAGGAGAGAGACAGGTAGAGGGAGAGAGAGGAGAAGAGAGAGCAGAAGAGAAGGAGAGATTGCAGTTAGCTACTGTATGGTCACAGTCAAGCAATGTACAGTATAATGTAAATGTATATTTAGTGCATTAATAATAATAATAATAATAATAATAATAGTTGCAAGCAACAATGAGCGGGCCCAAGCACCCTTGCCATCTCCTCCCGGGTGCACCACACAGACTTTTGAACATGTTAACATCTGCAATTTTGCATCCTCAGACTACATAGGCCCGGTTTGGTGGCGATCATATAAATCATCTATGAAGACTGTATCAAATTCCATTTGTTGCATTTTGCAAATGGCAAAATCACTGACTTCCTGTTGAGTTGAGCCCATGACATGCAGTGTTAAAGTTGTTCAGCCTAATTTGTGCAAGTGTGTATGAGCTTTGCAGCAACATCTCGTGTGAGGGTCCCGAGCCACGCCCAGGGCCCAGACTCTCAGGTATACTAATGGCAGCAGATTCCAACCTGTCTGCCATTTTTCATAGGTTTTTGAGCATGTTAAGACCCCAAAAAGCCCTGAATTATGGAAAAAACTATAATAATCCTTAGAAGAACAAGGGGGCCCTCACACTACAACATAGGACTAATGATAATAATAATAATAATAATAATAATAATAATAATAATAATAATAATAATAGAAGAAAATTAAGAAGAACAAAATAAAAAGCTATTTTAAAACCCCCACATTATTAAATTAAAACTAACAGAATCCCTTTCCTGACAGTATAAATCTGAATGATTGACTTTTTAAAAAGGTCTTTCTACCAAACAGCTGGTAAACGAATTCGTAACAGCAGGTGACTGTTGCGAGAGAACTCTGGAGCACTTTTCGACTGTGTCTCATTAACAGTCCGTTTGTTTTGGTAGTTCTCTGTATCATGGTGAGGGAATATTAAGACACTATTAAGTCATTGGCGTGTTCTATCTGCGGGGCTTCCATTACTGAAATGAATAATAACTATAATGAAATGATGATGGCTTTTAAAAGGTCAGCCTTGAGGAGAGGTGGGGGCTTATCTCAGAATGTGATATTCTCAAAGCACAGAGCAATCAGCATCTGTGTGTCAGGGTGTGTGCGTATGTGTGTGTGTGTGTATGAAGGTGCAATTGATTTAGCAGTTATAAAAGACTGATTATGTAAGAAGACACCATATAAACCTATATTGTACTAAGCAAAGCTGTTGAGTGCACATTTGGCTTCTGTGCTCGGTGCAGTAAACTAGATGGATGGTCTGCTTGTTCATTTTTACGCACCATTTCTGCGCTTTTATCGACAAAGTGTGTGTTGAACAGCCTCCTGGATCATTAATTGGTACCTATAAACATGTTCACAGATCTATTGCATTGAAAAAGAAAAAGATGTCTCGCTGCATCGAAGCACAGGGGGGCGTGGCCCGAGTCGACCTGGGGATTCCATTGTCCTGATTAAGTAAAATAACATGTCAAAAGTACGTGCCATTTCTTTTGCTGCTCAAAAACTCATCTGTTCTAATACAGGACTGTAGCAGTGCTATTAGCATCAACATTAACTTGAATCACTTCTGTTCTTATTCATCAATAATAATTATTGGCTTACATTCATGGAACATTAGACAAATCACTGACATCTGGTGGCTTCTTCTATGAAACACAAGCTCAAAAGAGTGACGTAGCCATTGTTACGAAAATGCATATGAATTTAAACAAGCATAAGATGATTTCATGCTAATAAAGCAATAAGATTTGCAAAGGTTGAGAATTGTGTTAATACAAATTAGAGGTGTAAGGTATGAGGAGATGTTTCTGAAAGGATAATGGTATAATGTGATAAAAATGTCGCTAATGAGATAAAAGAGTCGCTCTGGATAAGGGTGTCTGCCAAATGCTGCGATGTAAATGGTTAATTTGTTCTGGAGACAAAACTATGAGCTTTAATTGGTCAAGGGTGGCTCAGTGGTTAAGGTATTAGATTACAGTTTGGAAGGTCCCAGATTCAAATCCCATGACCACCAAGTTGCCCCTGTTGGGTCCTTGAGCAAGGCCCTCAACTGCTCAGATGTATAATGAGATGTAAAAATGTAAGTTGCTCTGGATAAAGGCATCTGCCAAATGCCTAAAAGTAATTGATCTCTATTATTAGGTCTTTATTCTTCATTAAGTAGGTTTAATTAGTTATTGGTATAGTAGTTTGTAAGTGGTTGTTGCGTGACTTTGATTAGTCATTGAGTGGCTGTGATTGGCTTTTAAGAGTTTTTGATTGTTTTTTGAGTTTTTTGAGTCTGTAATTACAATTGTTGATTGATTGGTTATTGGGTGGTTTTAATTGGTTATTGTGTTATTTATTTGGATTTGGGATGGTTTTGATTGGTTATTGGGTTATTTATTCGGATTTGGGATGGTTTTGATTGGTTATTGGGTTATTTATTTGGATTTGGGATGGTTTTGATTGGTTATTGGGTTATTTATTTGGATTTGGGATGGTTTTGATTGGTTATTGGATTATTTATTTGGATTTGGGATGGTTTTGATTGGTTATTAGTTGATCATTTTGATAAATAGATAAAAAGGCCACTGATGGTGATGTGAAAATTTTAAGTAGAGTAGTGAATCTCTTGTTGTTTATCTGAATTGAATGTTGAACAAAAGAATACTGTTGCATCTCAACACCTGGCAGAACACACACACACATATATATATATATATATATATATATATATATATATATATATATATAAACACACACGTCCTTTGGTTCTAGTATGGCTGTGCATAATACATTTTGTGACAGCTGGCCACCACATAAAAGCCAAATAACATACCCCCACAATACAATGAAACAGCTAGCAATTTCCCCTGAGGGTGTGTGTCAGAGAGAGTAGAG
Source organism: Clarias laeviceps (assembly GCA_030014305.1). Classification (NCBI taxonomy): domain Eukaryota; kingdom Metazoa; phylum Chordata; class Actinopteri; order Siluriformes; family Clariidae; genus Clarias; species Clarias laeviceps. The sequence continues at coordinate 2,319,032 of JAQMYJ010000038.1, forward strand.
AACATGGGGAAAGTGCTTATACCCATGAGGGAGTAAACAAGAAAGCAAGAAGGTAAAGAAGACAAAGTGTGCAAGAGAGATGGAGGGGAGGAGAGAGTAAGGATTAAGGAAAAGACAGAGCTTTAAAAAGACAGGGTTTCATTAAAGATAGTGAGTGAGTGAAAGAGAGAAGAAATATAGAGAAGAGCATCCATCTTGGTGTTGAAGTAAGAAAGAATTACAGTAATATAAGTAAAAGAGATTCAAAGATTGCAATTATTTATCCCTTTCTTTTACTTACTCTGTGTACTCAAGATAATTGCACAGTACTGTTTTTTACTTTAAAAAATGCTTAAAATGCTGCAATTCACAATATTGAAATACAAATATACAGCGTATTCAGTGTATATACTGTAGCTAGCCTCTCATTTTCTGCCTTTAGATTACATTTTTCCAGCCTAGATAATTAGAGTTCCTCAGCAGGACCAGTGTTACCCAACACAGTGTTGCTACAAAAAAAAAAAAAAAAAAATGCAAACAAGACATTTTGCAAGTACATGTAATACCATGAACTAATGGGCAAAATCCACATACTGGGTTTGTATTAAACAGACCGAACCCCCATTTTTCTATGTTCACTTTTCCCCACATTCATGAGTTTTACTACACATCTGTTCAAATTCACAAATCATAGTTGTACAGCAAGATCATGGCTTCTCAGGATGTGTCTGTGTGTCTCGTAGTGATTCATAGACTGCCAGCATGGCCCAGATTCAAAAGTCTACCTTATGCCCACCATGTGATTCCGTAGCCCTTTCCAGGGTCATTTGTAGTCTTCTGTAGTCAATCATAAGCAGCCATAAACCTGTCACTACAGCCAAGCTACAGTTTACTAACTGTAGAACCTACTGCTGGAAACAGAGACCAATTTCGTTGGTTATCTTCATAGAAATTTGTTGCAGCTAATCTGAGCTATTTGTAAATTATTACCGTTATCCATAGCCTTACAGTACCAAATTATTAGTTTTTTCATGTCTTTATGTCTATAGTGTGACCATATTTATCTTACCTCTGACTCAGTGTCTTCATACCTACACCATGGATAATTATTTGAACGTAGCAATTTTGCACCAAACTTTGATAAAAGTGGAAACTGGTCATTAGGTATCAGTTATAGGAAAAAGGTGGAACTTCAGTTCTGTGAAAAAGACAGTCTGCGGGGCTCAAAATCTCCGTGACCTCAAAAGTTTCAATCCTAAACCCATAAACCACAAGGATGGTCTTGCTTCACTAATCAGTCACTGAAGTCTAAAATCCCATTTACGTTAAGGACAATTTTATAAAATTTCCATGCCTGTGTTTATGGCTTGGTTTTGCGGCGGGAAGTGAGCAGTTAATGGAGTGGAAACTGGTGACTGTGAAAGTTAACTGGTTTTTGCATGTTGGGATTCCAAATGCTTTGCATGATCGCAGGTCAGTAATGCAATTTTTGGAGGAAAGAAAATTTTAAGCATGATTTGAGTTCCAGGCTATGATCATGAGAAATGGTTAGAATTAGATTTCAGGAAAAGGATCGCTTAATGTGTCTGCCACACCACAATTCACTTTGGGTGGCACTGACTTGCTTGCCGACCAGGAGAGAAATGCACAAACGCATGCATATAATGGATTCTCTAGTTCATTCACATACTAGCGTAAGTATCCGCCGTTGGCTTGAAAAGAGTTTCAAAATAATCTGATCAGCTTTAATCTATATGAATATGATATTATTATTTCAGGTTGAAGTCCACGTACATGTCTGTCTGTCTTTCTGTACGTTAAAACTCTCTGTCTAACTTATTAATACAAAGAAATCACATGTTATATGGTTGTAATGTTGTTCACGCTACTATAAGTTGTACTTCTTTCATCGTTAGCCAAATACACTCCCTGTTTAAAGTAGATTATTACATCCACTATATGACTGTTCATAACATTACTTTTACTCAACATTCAGGCACGCACATCCAGACTATGTAACAGTTTTTACCCACAAGCCATCTGTCTCCTCATAGGGACTGGACTGATAAACATATACACACACACACACACTAATCATTCAAACGAACTAAATAACATCAGGACTGAGCTGATAAACACACACTTGCACAAAAACCCACCTACCTGAAATGCTCTCTGCAATATTTGCACAATATTTTATTTCACTTGTTATTTGCACACAATATTTTTTTAAATCATTGCTGCTACTACAGAAATGTCAACGTTTACTGTCTACTGTTTCTCTTCCCACTACCTCAACTCATACCTCATCACTAAAAAAAGGTACTGTAACGTGTTATGTTGTCGTGTTTCGTTGTTCTGTTGCTCTTTGTTTGCACATTTGCACATGCACTTTGTTGTCTGTTGTCTCTTTTTTGTATAGAAATAGATGAAAATCTGTCATATCTGAGCTAGTCAGCTAATTAGATCTCTTAGTTAACTAGCTGGTTCCAGTAAAGTGTCTTGTTAATTGATGTTGTGTTGTTAATTTATCTTGTTGCGTGTATGTGTCACCTGGTCCTGGAGGAACGTTGTTTCGTTTCACTGTGTACTGAACTGTATATGGTTGGAATGACAATAAAAGCCGACTTGAGTCTCATCCTTGAGTCCCCCTGCGACACTCAATACAGGATAAAGCCGTATAGACGATGAGTGAATGAGTGAGTTATTCAGTTGCTCTGTGTTCAGTTTATATTATAGGAAAATTCTGGTTTAACAAACATTCTGTTTTTTTTATATAAATTATTTTATTAAATACATGAAATATAACTGTATAAGTACGATATAATACTTCATATGATGTGTGTAACCGTGTTATTAATCTCACATTCATAATATTTTTAATTCAATTCAATTCAATTTTATTTGTATAGCACTTTTAACAATTGTCATCGTCACAAAGCAGCTTCACACAATCAAAAGAATTATTTAAGTTTGTATGAGATGTGAATGTGTATGAATCAGAATGATCAGA
>JAQMYJ010000038.1:2361258-2372900 GCA_030014305.1 Clarias laeviceps
TCAATCCTTCATTAAGTGTGCTCGTGTCTCTGCCAAGTCCGGCACCTGGCGCCTTATCTTATGCTCGTGTCTCTGTCGGGTCCGGCACCTGGCGCCTTATCTTGTCTATTTATCATACGCATGACTGCTAATTATAAAATAAGTACTGTTCATGTCTCGGGATTACTCTAGGGTTTTTTCCCCCATGTACTTTGGGTTTACACTGTACACTGAGTATCACTACCTATCCCCTAACTGTTTATGTTTTATGACCTGTCTCATAGTCGTCTGCTTTTCTTGTCTCACCTCTGAGTCAACCCATTATGTTTCATGCCCTGTCATACTCTGTCTGCTTTTCTTATCTCACCTCTAAGTGAACCCATTATGTTTTATGACTTGTCATACTCTCTACCTACTTCTATATTGCTCACCAGGGACTATCTGACCATTTTGATTCATACACATTCAAATTCCATACAAACTTTAATAATTCTTTTGATTGTGTTAAGCTGCTTTGGGACAATGCCAATTGTTAAAAGCGCTATACAAATAAAATTGAATTGATTTGAATTGAATATATTATTTCACTAAGATTAATATTATGTTAATTAATATTCTCATATTGTTACATTGCTGCATACACAAGTATATTTTACTAAAATATGCTTACACCATGATCGGACGCACTGAAACACTGCCCTAAATGGCTTAGAGTGAGATTAGGACTGTACAGAGACTCTTCCGCAACAAGTTATCCATCGATTTTTAAAGACCAGGCATTCCTTTCATTGAATGTTCAAGGGTACTACTTCACTGACCTAATTTAGGATCGTCATTCATGGATGTACTTCTTTAAAATCTTTGCAGCGTTCAAATGTTTAATCCCGGCTATGAGTCTCATCACCGTACTGTGCTTGATGTCTTCAGTAAATATCAATAGTTTTTATGCCTTCATTCACCAGAAGTTTCATCACAAGTCCCAGTTTGAATTGAACACCCCTCGTACTTTACTTTAACAGCTTTAAGAACAACTCCTGGCCTGGACATAAAATGAGACAGTTGTGCTCATCTCAACAGATCTTCAAACAACAAGAAGATATCTTTCAAAAGGTCCACCCAGCCAATTACTGACCAATTACTATACAGAGGCCAAGAAACAAAAAAATAGAGAAAACCCCTGAAGGAGAATTACTTAGTTTTATTATGGAAGAGGACTCTCCTTCCAAACATCACCCCCCCCCCCCTCCCTTCCGCCATCTTCCACTCCTTCATTCCTTCACATCAGTGAGTCACCCTACGAAGTTTTTTATATTTAGTGCTGTATTACTTTTGTATAATTAAGGCTTTTTTATAATTTGCTTTATATTTTGTGAACAAAATTAATCAAAAGTTAAATCTCATTCATAATGACTGAGAATGGATTAATCTGTTTTTTATGGAAAAAATACTGAATCGGTCTGTGTCCAAATCTGGTCACCAACAAAAAGTAGGAACAAATTACGTTCATAAACCGGGGTTCAGTAACAATTGGTATGGGTTATGCAGATTTGTGAATGTTTGTGGAAAGATAATATTTGTGAATCCAAGGCCAAGTTTTATTCAATGTGTCATTTCTAGATTCAATGTGGTTTTTAGTGTACTGGAATTTCGTTCGGGATCAATAAAGTATCTATCTATCTATCTATCTATCTATCTATCTATCTATCTGTCTGTCTATCTATCTATCTGTTTGTCTGTCTATCTATCTATCTATCTATGATTCAATATAACCTACATAATTATTAATTATTTAAGTATGAAAAGGTTAAAACAGGCTCCATCAGGTTCGTTGGAGTGAGATTTGACTGAGTGAGTGAGATAATGAGCTGAGTGGACCACCTACAGTACATTGGTGACAGGGTAGACTATTGCCTGCTGTTCAGTTGGCAGCCATTTGATTGATGTGCAGTCGTGATTATTGAGAAGTTGCAGGATTTTTCTGTTCAACGTCCACTGTCATTCAAGATTTATATGCTATAAATGATTGTTTTAACAAACAATTAGTTAGTCATCGTACTCTAAATTAAAACTAAGCAGCGTGTTTGTGTCTTTGTTCGCATTTTATTTCACATAAGATGTGCTTGTGTAGCCTATATTCTGGCTTTTTTATTAGTGTTGGTAAGTGTTTGTTCTGAAAAAAAAAACTGATCTTCCATGATGTTTTATCTTTCAGTTGATTTTAGCAGAAATATTGGTTTAAGCTTTGGGGAAACAGTTCAAGTTCCTGCAAGGTTACAGAACAGCGATGCTGCAATGTTACTTCAGCCGCGTTGGTATGCCGACTTTGTTCTGACCTACACGTACACACACAGCCACACACCAATGGTCGTCCAGCGTCAGCACTGCTGCAACGTCAACACTATTATAATGGTCCGCTCCGTCGAGTCGACCAGCTCATGACTTTACTAATGTCTTATTCCTGTCTTTAAATAACACTCTAATTCTTTTAACAACTGGTAGTAGAAAGTAGATTTATGTCTTTGGGAGGCCCTCTGACTAACCAACAATCCTCTTTGTTTCTTAGAAAATGAGTAACATGTGTACAGATGTGCTTGTTCCAATCGGATAAGAAGGAAACTAACAGCAACACATCCTGGTGAGTCCAGTACATTTTATCAAAAAAAATACAGGGGCTCAGTTTGTTCTTGATTGTCTGTTTAGTAAGCCTGGGGTATAAATAAACCCAAACACTGCAGTAGCCCTAAAAGCTCAGAGCATTTTAGCCATTATTAGTTTTGCTGTTTATTTATTTATTTTTTAATAAACATATATAGGGCTCAGGATTGTTCAGTATAGAGTGATTTTTTTTTTCATCACAAAATATGATGAACGGAATTTATTTCTATACAAACATGACTGAGCAAAAAAAGTAAAGGGTCATATAGGCAATGAAATCGCACAGATACACATGATAACACATTTTATGGTTGTTTGCCTAAGATGAAAAAGTAATAATAATAATAATATGCTAATTTTGAGATATGATAACTACAGCCTCCTAATTAACAAACACCGGTAAAGCTTTTTTTTATCATCATTGACCTGTGATGTGTTCCCATCATGGACCTGAGCCACTTGAGTTTAAAGGGTTTAAACAGATGTAACGTATATTAATCCTTAACATTTATGAGCGCATCCTATTTTGCAGTGTGATTTGTTGCATATGGGGTTACAGGTATGGCAAAATCACAGATGTAGACATTTATTAACGAAATGGAACATTAAAAAAACTGAATTGAAACAGAACTAAACAGAAACAGCATGATAGCTAATTAGATGCGAGACCAAGAATGTGGAAAACACTGGAAGCTAAATAATACTACTGCTTAGGAAACTAAATGAACACACCTGTGAGATGATGCTGTGAATGAGGAAACAACTAACTCTAACATCAGCCTAAAGGTCTCCAAGTGTCAAACCCTGGCCACGTCCCATTCCGAAGTGTACTTCACAGGGTGTTCCCTACAGTCCCTACAGTTAAAGGAACTTCCCTTGACAAAATTCCACCGTTTTGAACACCCTGAATCGTCACCAGTGCAGACGTCACTTTCTCTGTGTGTTACCATGGTAACATAAGCACCTCAGATACCTGTCACTGCTGCTGTGGAAATTTCACACTACGGAAATTAAATATTGAGTATTTATTCAAACAAGAACCCCTTATAAAACATACACTATTGAAATGTGTATGAAACTGTGAATTAATTATTTGATTAATTAAGCGTGCCACTAGGGGGCAACCCTGACATTTGTGGGGAAATAACAGCTATGTCAGCTAGCTAGCATTATATCTTAAAACGTAACAAGATAATTTATTTTGTTTATCATGTTTGTGTGCTTGGTCACATTCAGTGAATATTTTTGTTTGCTTTCAGTATTTATTTTTGTTCCCTAATATTTAAGATTAACATTCAATTGTTTCAATTGTTGTAAGGTTCATGCACCTTATAGCACAGAGAAATTAGTTATTTCGCAAATCCTACTTAGGACACTGGGGTGAGAGTGCAGGATACAGCGCCCCCTGGAGCAAAATTAAGGGATTTGCTCAAACAGCGGCACCTTGTCAATGAACCCCCAACCTTTCAATCAGTTACTCAGAGCCTTAACTACTTAACCCACCACTGCCCCCTGTTGAATGACCTGTTGAATTCAAATTGCAGGTTATCACTTTTTCAATTATAGAGTTTGAACAAAAAGCTTTCTGAAATTGCACAATCCAAAACCATATTGAGACTACCCGTTAAAAAAAATAAAATAAATAAATAAATAAATAAAACAGAAATTTGGTATAAATATGTCACTGTAAGACACTTATTGGTGGACTGTTTCTCCCTGTTCTCCATTTTCCACATTAACCTCGTGACAGCAAGTCAATACACATTGTGAGAAGATGCAAGGCCATGTCCTAAACTCATTACACCGCGTGCCTGAATAGCAATGATACCATATAGTGTGTACTGACACGTCGTTCAGTGCACGGCCCAAACTCAAGCTCCTCCGTATTACAGAATGGCCATGAGGAGAAAAACTTTACTGCTCACGGTTTTTTAAAAAAATGCCTGAGAGCCTTTTTTTTATGAATAAATAAATAAATAAAAGATCCTAGCTGTTTCCTGTAGCAATTAATTACCTCGTTAACCTGGGGCTGCAGCGATGCGTTAGATGGCATTTAAACAATGTGTCACTATGCGAACTGCTATTACACAGCAAACACTACAATTCCACTTCAGATTAACATGATAAATAGACCTGCACGTGTTTGATATATACACACAGTGCCAGGTTTAATGGCTGAAGCTCAAACACATTACACCCTTGTAGCATAGCCCCAGCTACATCATATATCAAATCGTCGGCGCATTATTTACCGGCCATTTATCACAATACAGGAGTGTAAACTCACCTGAATAACAAGACGAGGATCAATAAGTAATAAATATCAAATATAATACACACTGAGTTTCACAGTTGAGAAACAGCGATGTATTGGTAATGATCGCTGTGGTGTGTGATACTGTATACTGTAATGTACAGCGTCTGGGTTCAGACGCAACACGGCGCATTCCTGCTATCAATTATCACATTATGAAATTATAAATGGAGTTATCTGATTAATCTGGTTATGATCATGTGACTGTCTGGATGACAGACACTGTTTAGTTGTTCTATTCATTAAGCACGTTATTCATTATCATGGGCTCAGGTTTAAACCGATAGACTTCAAATGACAATGAATTATTTGAAAGATCATTTTAAAAATTATTTGATATATAAAGGTAAGTGAATCACTTAGTGAGTCATTTATAAATGTAAGTGAATCACTTGACTAGTTTACAAATGTAAATGGATCATTCAGGGGTCATGTACAAATGAGTGAATCATTTAAATAGTTGATTATAAATTTAAGTGAATCTTAAGTTATAGACAAATATTTCAAACATTTACAAATGTAAGTTAATCACTTAGAGAGTCATTTATGGATGTAAGTGAATCACTGTAAGGTGTGAGGAGTCACTGTTAAATGACTGTGAAGTTGAAGAACTGCTTTTAAATGTGAATGTCTTCCAAAAATTAATGACTTAGAAAGTCAGGTATCTGACCATATACCATATATACATGTTTACTGAAACCCTTAAAGGGTTGTTTTCGGAATCACCTAGCCTTTCAAAATGTAGGTGAATCACTTGAGGTGTCATGTTCAAGTGAATCAAACAGACAGTTGTGTAAACATGTGAATTGTTTAGACATTTATTCATACACACAAGTTAATTACTTAACTAGATTATGAAAAACAAATGAATCATAGATTAGTGATTCATTTACAGAGTCATTTTAGATGTAAGTGAATCACATAAGGAGTCATTTGCAAGCGACCATAAATCATTTGAAGAAATGCTTAAAAATGTAAGTGAATCAAATAGACAGTGATTTGCAAAGGTATGTTAATTACTTGACGTCATTACAATGCCAGTGAATTACTTTACTGAGAGAGTAAAACAAGTTCACAATTTGAAGTGAATAATTTGAACTATTTACACATAACAGCAAATCATTTGAAAAGTTCATAACAAATGTACATGGTAATGTATAAATGTCAGTAAATAGCTGACAATAGAGTCATTGTTAGTGAATTTGAAGAGCTGCTTACCAACGTGAATGTGTTGCAAAAGTGATGTTAGTTGATCCTAGTTAACAGATGTTAGTGAATCACTTGAAGAGTAATTTAACAATTACATCATAAGAAGTTAATCACTTGCCTACTTTAGACGAGTAAGTGGATCATACGAAGAAATATTTACGTTTAAGTGACAGCAATTCACTGAAAGGTTTGCTTACAAATGTGATAGATAGATAGATAGATAGATAGATAGATAGATAGATAGATAGATAGATAGATAGATAGAGTGCAGATTTATTGTAAAGTCTAATTGCTTTAAAGTCGACATAAAAGTCTTCCTGTAGCGCTCTTTGTCACAGCAGAGCATTCTGTTACTGAAAGTGCTCCGCTGTTTAGCCAGTCAGTTGTGGAGGAGATGTGAGGTGTTGTGTAGCATCATTCTCTCCACTACCAGCTCCAGGCACTCCAGGTGAGTTCACAATAATGAGCCTGTCTTTCTAATGAGTTTATTTAGTTTCCTAATGTTGCTGTTTTGGATGCTGCTGCCCCAGCAGATGTCAGCAATGAATATTTCACACACTGATAAAACATTTTGCTGCAGACATTAAAGGACCCTCAAGAATTAGTAGTCTGATCTGTAATTCCTGATTTGCATTTCCAGACCAATCTGTTGTTGACGTGAACTCCATGGTGAAACTCTCCACCACCTCCACTTCTTCACCCAGCATGTACAGTACACTGTAGTTTGGGGTAGTCCTGGCCCTCTTGAGGTCCATCACCATCTTCTTGGTCTTGGCCATGTTCAGAACGAGGTTGTTTCTCTCGCACCAACACACAACTGTCCTCCATCGCACCTCTGTACTCTGCTGAGATCTTCAAATGTCAGGATTCAGAGTTGTACTGGAAGTGTATAATGAGAACGGAAAGGTGGGAGTACTGTCCCCTGTGGCACACCAGTACTCCTGACCACATTTTTCAAATATTGCATCCTCACAAACTGTGGTCTGTCAATCAGATACCGTAGTTAGTGATCCAGGAGGTTGTGGAGGTGTCGACTTGCATCTTCTTGAGCTTTTCATGAAGCTGGATTGTGTTAGATGCACTGGAGAAATCAAAAAAACACAATTCTCACAGTAATACCTGCTTTGTCTTGGTGAGAAAGAGCTCACTGAAGAAGATAAATGATGGGATCATCCACACTAACCTGAAGCAAACTGCAGAAGATCTAGGAAGGTGCTAACCTGAGCAACCTGAGCTCTGAGATGAGCCAACACCATCCTCTGTAAAACCTTCATTATATGAGATGCAAATGTACTGAACGTGTACTGTATGTAAGTAGTAAAAATCACTTGACAAGTCATTGAGTGAGTCTCTGGAGCTGTGAGACGGGGATATTACCCACTACACCACCATGCTGCCCTGATGTTTTAAAATATGTAAATTTTTGCTCATGAACACTCCCACTGTATTTGCAATTCTACCCGTGTGGTCATGTTTTAGTGTGTGTGAAACAGCCTACAATGAAGTACGATTTGTGTGTGTGTGTGTGTGTTGTCAAATGTATTTAATCTGTATGGCTTCAATGTGGCCTAATTTGCATATAGTTAATGCAACTCACAGGAAGTCGTCTCCAAAAACCTAGCTACATTATTTAGGACCCAGTGCTGCCTGAAGCCCGGGTGGAGAATTTTAATGACTGTTAACCCTTTCAGTGCAGAGAAAAAGATGTTCTCTCTGGATGAAAAGATACAGTAGCTTCAACCTTTCATGGTCTGTCTGTGTAATTTGGTCTCACACGCTCAGGTTTGAGTCTCCTCTCCTCTTGAGATCCACTTCCTCATATAGAAGTCAGGATTGGGGTTTCTTAGACACAAGTTCACAGGAAGACGCACAAGCGACACCTGATCGAGTTCGAGTTTAATATCAGGGCGAATTCCCAATTCCCAGGAACGGTGTCGTAAATTATACGACGGAATCATAAATTCAGCCTCGACTTTGCAGACTTTGCAGCGCTCCTGATTTAATTGAAGAAGAAAGAGGCAGGAATGGAGATGATACCCAGGTGCATGAGACAGATGTGTGTATATTAAACATGGCTTTACATCATCCTCCAATATACAGCTGTGCATTTCACTTACAGTGGAGTGTATTTTATTATAAAGGAAACATATTCTATTCTCTATCACAGTACACATACTGTATATATGTATAAATGAAATATACAGTAGATCGTAATGTATGTTTTATTGAAATATCAGATGTCAGTTTATTTTAAAATATATACAGTATTTTTGAAAATACTATATAATCTCCTGCTACACTAATGCACTTATCGCAGTGTTTCAATAGTGCTTGAACACCATCAAAGTAGAAAGTTTTCTCAGTACACCGGAGCCGTGATCTGACTCACATCTGAAACACCGGCCTCCCAGGAACTCCTGTAATGGCCTAAACATGTGGAAATGGCTTGGAGCGAGTTCAGGACTGTAAGGGGAATGTGGCGATAAATCCCAGCCGAGTTCCTGTAATGTACAAGTGGTGTTGGTGAATGATTGTATAGTTCCCAGATGCGTGACTTCTGCAAGATGGGGACAAGTTATCCGGTTATTTTCAAGGAACAGGCGTTCCATCGTTCATGGAAAAGACTGCAGTAGGCTTCGAGGTGGCTCAGAGTACTGGGCTTGAAGTCTTCTGTAAATGTCAATCACTTTTACACCTTCATTCACCGGAAATTTCATCACAAGTCCTAGTTTGACTTGATTACGCTCCTTGAAGGAAAGGAAAAGAGGAAGGATAGGAGATACAGGATAGGACAGGAAAGGAAAGGAAAGGAAAGGAAAGGAGGAAGGCCTGCAAGAAATCTGATGGAAGCAAAGAAAAAGAGGATAAGAGTAAAAAGAAACAGTACATGTGAAAAGAAAAGGATTGTAAAATGGAATCAAAGGAGAGAATGACAAGAAAAGAGAGGAAAAAAAGGAAAGGAAGGGAAATGAAGAGCATTAAAAAAGAAAAAAGAAAAGGAAATGAGAGAAAAGGAAATGAAAGAAAAGAATGGAAGAAAGAAAAAGTAAAGAAATAAATGAGAGAGGAGAGGGAATAGAATGAAAGAAAATTAAAGGAATTTTTATTGTATTTTTGTTGGATTCTGTGCTCGTACTGTTTTTTTGTTTTTTTTTCGCTCTCTCTGTTCGGTCGCGTTATTGTTCGTATTTTTATTATTAAAAAAAAATAAAAACAATATTGCAGTGTTTTGAAGGATTTGTTATTTCCTCTTTTGTGCACACATACTGCAGGGTGAGATGGAGTTTTAAATAAAAAATTTCTTGGACTATATAGCATTAACTAAACTAGACAACAACAGCAGAGAGAGAGAGAGAGAGAGAGAGAGAGTGAAGGAGGAAGAGAGAAAGGGAGAGATGTGCAGAGATTGGGGTCAGTAGCCTCTTTCAAAGCTTTAGCCAAAAAACAGCTGGAGATCCAGCTGCTGAGAGAAAACACATTGTGGAGAGAAAGAGAGGTGATAAAAAACGTGTTTCAGAAACAGCCTTAGTGGAAAGTTTCTAAAACTTTCCACAACCTTTACTGAACCGAAACCTTTTCTTTCAGAGGAAAAGTTCTATCATCTTAAATCTTGTAGAAAGCAAGCTGTAAAAAAAATAAACCCGCATTCCTCCCCTGACACCTCGGCTCACAGGACAAAACTTTGTCTTCTTAAACATTTTCCTAACGTTTTAGCCCCTCCCACCTGACATTTTAGCCCCTCCCACTCAATATGCATTTCATTTGCATCCCATCACTGTGATCTAGCACTAGTTTTTGATGCGTCTTCACAAGTATGATGTCATAGCACTCACAGACGTTTAGTCTGAAACAGAATATTAATTAAAAACCTTTTGAGATTTCTAATCACTGTGGGCGGAGCTTTGTTTACTCCAACAGGTGTAATTCGTGACTGGTGGATTGGACATGCATGAAAACTAAATGTCTTTTTTGCAACTAGAGAGAGAGAGATTAAGGAGAAAAAAAGGAAAGATGGTGGAAAGTAATAGGGAAAATGAGAAAGGCATGGTGGAAGAGACAGAATAAAAAAGTAAAAGACAGAAAGAAAGCAAGAAACAAACGAACAAATAAAGGGAAGAGAATTTAGAGGGGGAAAAAAGACAAAAGAATGTAGTGCAATTAGGAAAACGGGGAATGTGTAAAATGAAATATGGAGAGAAAATGGGGAATAGACAAATTAGAGGAAAAATGGGGAGAGAGATTTAATGAAATATAAATAAAAAGAATCTAGAAAATACAGTGTGAGGAAAGAAAGGGGGACAACAGGGAGTGGAAGAATAAGAAAAACGTAGGAAGGGACGGAGGGATTCACAAAATAAAATCTCCACCCCACTAGCAATGTGTTTCACACAAAACCCATCAGTGAGTGAAACATCTGACATAAGAGGTTCTGGAATTATCAGAAAATGTCTATAGCCAAGCTTTCATGTGTTTTATTGCTGCAATATCAGGCTGAATAAGGGAAGAAAAGAGAGAGAGGATCATTAAGGAGAAGCAATCAGAACAACAGAGATGTGTGGAAATAAATATGGATGGTAAAGGAGACAATAAAAATAAGACTAAAGATGGAGAAAGGTAGAGAAAAGTATAATATATATATATATACTGTATATATATATATATATATATATATATATATATATATATATTATTACATGAATGGTGGATGGGAAAATTAAATATAGGGAGAGAGTAAAAGGAAAATTAACAGGAAGACTGGAGAGGAAGAAAGAGAGAGATAATGAATCTAAGAGAGAATACAGAAAAGATGGTGTGAGAACATGGAAGAGGATGGAAGTAAGGGAGAAGAACAGTGAGTAAAAGAAAGATGGGGTAAGAAATAAGAAATAGGTGCTGAGGGTAAAACTGGGAAAGAGAGAAAGCAAGCAAGAGAGATTAGAAAGTGGAAGAGAAAGCGAGAAAGGGAGTGAGCAAGAGATACCGAGAGAAAGATCAGACCTTAGGGAGAGAGAGAGAGAGAGAGAGAGAGAGAAAGAATGTGGGTCGCTCAGCCTACAGGGATTTGGAAAGATGCTACAACTTGCTGATGTGGAACAGAGCACACGCGCGCACACACACACACACACACACACACACACAAAATATCCCCGCTTGGGGTTTGTTCTCATTGTGTTCCTTCTGTAAAAGCTAAATTCCTTAACAGACTTATGCTGGTCATGTGACCAAAAAAGAAGCCATCCAATCTGAAAGATTATCATAGCCATGTGACCCAGAATTAACAGAATTATTTGGCCATGTGACCCAGAAGAAGCAGTAGAATTATCCTGGTCATGTGACCCAGAAGTAGCAGTGGAATTATACTGGTCATGTGACCCAGAACCTGAAAGATTATCCTGGCCACGAGGATAGACCCAGAAGGAGCAGTGTAATTGTACTGGTCATGTGACCCAGAAGGAGCAGTGTAATTGTACTGGTCATGTGACCC
>JAQMYJ010000038.1:2373000-2390500 GCA_030014305.1 Clarias laeviceps
CAGAAGGAGCAGTGTAATTGTACTGGTCATGTGACCCAGAAGGAGCAGTGTAATTGTACTGGTCATGTGACCCAGAACCTAAAAGATTATCCTGGTCATGTAATTCAGAAGAAGTAGTAGAATTGTCCTGGTCATGTGACCAGTAACCTGAAGACTTACTCTAGTCATGTGACACAGAAGTAGCGGAATTATCCTAGTCATGTGACCTAGAAGCTAAAGAATTTCCCTGGTCATGTGAGCCAAGTGGAATTAGCTAAAATAAAATAAAAATCTTTGTGATAATCACATATTTATATGATGGTCAATTGCAGAATTGTTTATATAAACAATTATTTTATGAATAATGTCACTAACCAATGAATAAATTAGTTTATGAATAATTAACTTAAAGCATTTTCCCTTTCTTTCCATGGAACAAGTGGCATTTGTGGATTTCTGTGTCTACCAGAAATGCTGTAGCTCCAAACATCAAAGTGCCCTCAGACCTGGGGCCAAGAATGGGCTCCCAACCAGCAGGAATGTTCAGGTGTCAAAATGTTTTGGAAAAAATACAGAGTTACTAGAATGTTGTTATCGTGTAATTGTTAGGATTGTTATTTAGCAATATTGACTTTTGAGTGAATGACATCACAACCTAAACACAACAACATACTGTACAGCATTCAGCAGGTTCCTGCTTTGCACCTCCCTGAAGAACCAGATTGAGCCAGAGGAACGCAGTAAATTATACGTTACTGTAAATCATACATGTTATTACACACATTATACGTCTGTGACGTTATATGTCTCAGTGTCTCTGATTTCTTTCTTTTTTTTCATTCCCGTCCTGTACATGCTTTTTCTTCTACTTTTTCTGAACTGAGATGGAGAGATAATTCTTCTTCCTATAATCTATGGATCTTTTCCAGAGGACATGGATGTCCTTGCAGGGTCTGTCAGCTTTGAGTATGTGAGAGAGAGACTCAGTGAGAGAGAGAGACAGAGAAAGAGAGAGAGGGGGGGAGAAAGACAGAAGAAAGCTAGTGTGTATCTCAGAAGGCAGATGGTGAAGGCCTGATTCAGATTCCATCTTTATATCTCTGAGTCTCTGAGTTTGTGTCAGACACACGCCATGCCATGTCTCATATCCCACCAGGCTGTGTTGTGTCAAAACACATAGCAACATATGACTCATATGTATGAGACAACATATGTGTTCTGTATTTCCCCGAGAACTCAGGAAATAATTTCCTCTGCTTCGGTCCATTTTGCTTCTGATATCGACACTTTACGATATTGTATGCTTTAATATGATTTAATATGCCGAGATCTGATGTTTCTCATCCATTCATGAGTTTCAGCTAAATTAATACCCCCCATTTGCCACCTAAACAGAAAAGCGCTGTGTATTCTGACTTCTTTCTATGGCAACAGGCATTAACCTTTAACCTTAAACCTTTAAGCAGTTTGAGGTACAGTATCTCTTCTTTTGGATTGGACTCCACTGCTCCCCATGTGCATCAGTGAGCCTTGGCCTCCCATGGCCCTGTCACCGGTTCACCAGATTTTCTTCCATGGAGCACTTTGAGTATGTCCTTAGCACTGCACACCGGGAACATCCCAGTGATGTTTTGAAGTTATTCTGAACCATCACAATTTGGCTCTTATCACAGTAGCTCCAATATTTTGTTACAACAACACCTGGAAATGGAGGGAGGTATATTAGGCAGCAAGTGAGCCTTTTTTTCTGAAGTTGATGTATTGGAAACAGAAAACATGGCCAAGAGTATGAATTTGAGTGACTTTGACAAGATCCAGATTGTCATGGCTAGACGAGTCAGAGCAACTCCAAAACTGCGGGTCTTGTGCGATGTCCATGGCCTGCAGTGGTCAGGACATGCCAAAAGTGCTCCAAGGTTTCAGGATCATGTGCAGTGAGTCAAGTCAGGTCAAGTCAAGTCAAGTTAAGTAGGCTTTTATTGTCATTCCAACCATATACAGTTCACTACACAGTGAAATGAAACAACGTTCTTCCAGGACCAAGGTGCTACATACATGCAACTACAAATTAACAACACAACTCTACTGGAACCAGCAGTGCTCAGTGTGGTGGTGCTGGTGGTGCAGTTCCCGATCCGCACTGACTGAGGCCCTTTGGTCCGAAAGTCCAGGATCCAGTTACGGAGGGAGGTGTTCAGGCCCAACAGGCTCAGCTTCCCGATCAGGTGTTGGGGGATGATTGTATTGAATGCTGAACTTAAATCTATGTACAGCATTCTAACGTAAGTTGGTCAAGGCTTACTGATATGCGTGAAGAGTGAATGCTGGCCTGTGTAGTCTGATCCAATAGAAGAACTACTATAGCTCAAATTACTGAAACACAAATGAAGAGAATCCACCATTAGAGAGCAGTAGTTAGTCATTTACTACTTTAACCGACACTTTCAAAAGAATCCGAAAGAAATGTTTAATGTTTATGGTTGTTGTGCAAGTATGCTTAATGTTGAGCTCATTATATTTACTATGATTTTGTTGATGCACATAAGTAAAGTAATGGTGAGGAAAATTCAAAAGCCAGTCTTGGGCAAAATACACAAATACTTTACTTGAGCACAAGTAGAGATACCCTAGATAAAATAGTACTTAATTCAATTCAATTCAATTTTATTTGTATAGCGCTTTAAACAATTGACATTGTCGCAAAGCAGCTTTACATGATCAAAAGAAATTATGAAAGCTGTATGAAATGTACACAGTATGTGTAGGAATCAAAATGATCAAATTGTCCCTGATAAGCAAGCTGTGGGTGACGGTGCTGAGGGAAAAACTCCCTGAGATGGCAGTCGGAAGGAACCTTGAGAGGAACCAGACTCAACAGGGAATCCATCCTCATTTGGGTGATAATGGATAGCAGGGATTGATCTGCACTCATACTGTGTGTTAGGAGGCTGGAAGTTCAATAAAATAGTTGATGACTTTAAGTTAAAATGGAGTCCAGTTTCATTATTGGAGGCTCAGGTAGACTGTAGGAAATATCGCTGTCCTGAACTACAGTATCAATTGACTGCAGTCACGAGTCCTCAGAGAACAGGTGTCTGCATCAGCCGAGACCAGGACCGTCTTCATGGTAAAGTGGAACCGTCCCCAGGCACCACATGCATACCAAGCAGGCCACACAGGCCTCCATGCGACGAGATCTCCAATCAGAAGCCGGGCACCAGAACGAGTCAGACAGGTCCAGAGGGCAGAGGAAGTCTGGATCACTGGCGGCTCAGGAGCGACATGTATAGAGTGCAAGCAGGGACTCCAGCAGGACTAACTATGACATCATAACTAAAAGGGAGATCCAGAAGAAAACACAGACATGAGGGGGAACTGGGATGTAACCAGTCACTCTACTGTCAACAAACCTGAGTGATCAGTGAGAGTGGGGAAGACAGCATCTAAACATACCAGTTCACCATAATACTCTACGTCCATGAGTCCCCCAGATCTGCTCCTTTACCCAAGACAAATCTATTTACAAAAATGCTTGGCTGTGCTTATGTAACTTATCACTTTGTAGAAATGTAGTGGAGTACAAAGTACATATATTTGTGTACGATGTAGTGGAGTGAGGTACTGTAAAAAGTAATCAAGTAAATTTATTTGGTTTTATTATATAACTTCCACCTCTGCCAAAAGCACAGTAGTGTAGTTTGAGGAGTACCGTATATTTTGGGATGTGTATTTCTATTAAATTACTCTGTATGTCCCCTGTGTTTCACTCATATTTTATTTGAGACTAAACAGAACACAGATCATTGAGCTGAGAAGGTGAGCATTAAGGCTCTTCAGAATGTGAACTCACAACCTTCCAATCGACCTTAACCATTAAACCCTGTCCTAATTAATGAGCAATAAATGGTGTTTACACAACTATCACATCTTATATTTAATGGAACAATCTGCACTGTAACATAAGATTTATTACTAAATGATTTACTTTCATATAAACCAAAAAGGTCATTAGTATCATGAACGAATTTCCTCCTTCCAGTTAAGACCACATGATTTACATAATGCTAACCCAATCTCATGCTAGGCTTCATTCATTATCAGTCAGGAAGGCCATGCTGATTCTGCACAAAGCACAAGTGCACAGTCAGTTTAAGACCCACAATACTACTTTCTGTAGCAAGTTTTGGATTTTAAAAAAAAGTCTTTTCTTCTTCTGAATAAATAATTCATCTTTTTTTCTCTGAGTTTCCTCTACCCAACAGTTTCCTAAAATCAATAAGGACAGAGAATAATATCTGCGATTTTATTTTCCGAGTAAGTGCCCTGAGGCATTAAAGCTGCTCAAGTCTGGTCATAAATCATAACATTTAGTCAAAGTCCTGAAAACATTCCAGCTATTAGCTCAAGCAAGGAAGGAGAATTCGAATTGAGGTGAAAAACCCTGGCACGTTTCCACCCCAGAGCAACATGGGCAGCTGAACGCTTCTCAGCAGGATGGCTGTGGAGGTAATTACTGCTAAATCCTGAGTCCCACAGTGTCACAGCATGAGTTCATCAGCTTCAGAACTTGACACGCTGCCTGGCCGTGATGTCATAATAAAGCAGGACTGAACATGTCCAGTTTATGAGCATTTCTTTCAAATGGATGCAATACTTTGTTAATGTACAGTACTTAAGTATTTTCTCATGTATCTGTACTTTATTTGGATATATTTTCCATATGTGATCATTTTTACTTCTACTCACTACATTTTTTTTAAATTAAAAACATGTACTTTTACTTCCTACATTTTAAACAGAGACTCTTTATTTTTCAGCTGACGATCCCACAAAAGTGCACCGATTTTCTGATTTAAACATAAATTAGTTCACGCTAAACTTGGAACTTCTAACTAACTAGCCATCATACTGAGCAAAGGAGTTTTAACACCTACGTGTTTGGTGTGTGTTTCACGCCAATGACAACATAATTATTTTCATAAAAATCTTATAATTATAATGTTTGGTGTGCCCTTTAACCTTATTGTATTCTTTATGCGTGCATTTTTAATTGAATACGTACTTTATACAGGCAAATAATTCATATAACTTGTGATAAACATTTGAAATAAATTGGCCTAAAACATGTTATCTCTTGTAATGCCTACAACTATGAAGTATCTGAACACAGGCAGTGAATTGTACATTTATTTATTTATTTATTTAATATTAATTTATACTTTCATTCTAGTAAAAAATGGCAAACACTTTAGATTTCAGCTGAAATCAAATCTCTACTTCTAAATTAACGATATCAACTTTAGTTGTGTTTAAAATACAGTTTATCAGTAACTTGGTCAGACAGATATCCAGAAAAATCAGTTTCTTTGTGGATTACTTTCACTTTTGCACTTAAAGTACATTTTAGAGCACATGCTTATTTATCCTTTTTCAGTTTAAAAAAAGGAAGTGAGACTTCTACTTGTAATTGAGTACATTTTAGGCAAGTACTTTTACTTCAGTATTGAGTTTGTCTACTTCTGCCACTTCTATCTCAGTGGTTGGTGGGTTTCCTCCAGGTACTCTGGCTTCGGCCCAGTCCAATAACATGCAAAATAGACTAATTGGCATTTCCAAATTGCCTGTACTGTGAGTGTGTGCTGGTGTGTCCTGTGATGGATTGTCCAAGGCGTAGCCTGACTAGTTCCCCAGGTCTCCTGGGATAGGCTCCAGGTCTCCCCATGACCCTGTACAGGATAACTGCTATAGAGAATGAGAGAGAGAGAGAGAGAGAAAGATAGAGAGAATAGAAAAGAAATCCATAAATATACATGCAAACTTGTGAAACGTCCACGAGAGACACTATCAACAGTTTAGTTTATCCTCAGTTAATTTTTTTCCCCTCTTGGAGTTTTGCTGTGTTGCCAAGAAACTTTTCCAGAAAAAAATAAATAAACAGTTTTATAAACAGCTTGAACTTTATGGTTTTTAATTAGTCTATGTGGAGCGTGCTCTGTACAAGTCCCAGTGATTCAGCTGTTACTATGGAAATGATAATGTATTAAAACTAAGAAATTACCACCTGTCGCTGTTATAGACAATTAAGCCGCACCTTTTGACCAGTTTAAGTTATTAGTTGCATGTAGGTTTAGTGAAGGTATTTTAAGAACATGTGGATGCTCAACTGAAATTAATTGTGTTAGTCAGTCCAACCAACACTGTGTGTGTTTATTAGGACACTAACACAACCGACTATACACAGTATAAAACTAACATGCTACATGATCTTGTCCTCGTTCTTTAGAATCATGCCGATGGTTGAACAATGTATGTTAAAAGAATTAGCGATGTCTGCTATCTTTTCATCTTTTTGATCATGTGATCTAACTCCTGATCTAACTTTAAAATTTTGTAACGCGCTTGTTTGTATGTAGATGACTTTCCGTATTCCTTAATTAAGCCAAAAAAAAAAATGGCTCCTGGGTGGTGCATTGGTAAAGTCCTCACCCTATCATCTGTATATCGCTAGTTCGATTCCCGGTTCATGCTGTAGCCTCTTGTGGGGTGCGATGGGAGGACTTAGCACAATCACGGAGCCAATCATGAGTGTCTATGAGCTCCCCCAAGTGGAGGGAGCGGGTAGCACTTTTCCTCCGAGTGTGTAAAGCTGCTCCCTGAAAGATGCAGTTGGCTGGCGTCACGTAGTAGCCTTAATCTGGAAGAAATTAAGAAAGGATGAGGACTTCAACTTTACACGTTACTCACTTATGTAACGAGAGCACACAGACTAGAAGAACCACTTATTGTTATTGCACCGTGATGTCAATGACAGGCTGCATTAACTGTCAAACAATCTCCAACATGAAGCCGCTATTAAAAATGTCTGTGATATTGATTCTCGCAATATCCATGGTAGTGGTTGGTAATGCTGAGTCACTTTACTTTACAGTGCTGGTGCTGGACCAGGTTTCTGATACGTTTCAAGGAAAATCTAAACTTATTGTTCACACACACACACACACATATATATATATATACAAAATAACGTGTAGTCAAATGTTTTTTATGGTTGTGCGTGGACATATTTGTATACAAACAGAAACCTAAAAGTAAAAGGTGTAAAAGACAGATCACAAAAGAATTGTATAAAGTCTACAGTATGTGGTATAAAACGCAGTTGTACAGTCTGTGCGATACAATGCTGTACAACAACAAGCTGATGTAGCTGCAGTGAAGAAGCTGTCAATGCAATAAATCTTCATAGATACAGGATGTGCTGTGTGTGTGGACAGGAACGCTGGGCATGTGTGTGTGTGTGTGTGTGTGTGTGTGTGTGTGGGTGGGTGTGTTGTGTTGTGCAGTTTATATTGGAATAAAATGTCATTGCTTCACAACCAGCATTAAAGCATCACAGTGTACAGGAATACAAGTAATAATGGTGTGTGTGTGTGTGTGTGTGTGTGTGTGTGTGTGTGTGTGTGTGTGTGTGTGTGTGTGTGTGTTTTAATGGTCAAGTAAAACTTGTGAATTTTGCTTTATGTCTTATTAGTTTGCCCCTGACGCATCAAATTACATAAACTGTTATAATAAAACAGAATAATAAAATAAAATTGAAATTAAAATTAAAAGGATTGGTTGCACAGCCGAACTCATTTTACTATACAAGAACTGTCTCATTTGTGGAGGAATAAAATTGACATTGTGTCCATTATTAAAGTCTATTCAAAATAATAAGACACAACTAGACGGCGGCTCCTAAAGTCACTCAGTCCTTGTCTTTTTTCTCAGCAGGAAAGAACGAAATACACAAAAGAGTCAATTAGACAGAGACAGAGAAAAGGCTTTTAATAAATGGAATCTCCATAGGCTTCTCCCTCGTCCTGTCTGTCCTAGATGAAGAAATCTCCTTTCCTTCAAATCCAGCCACTTCATTAACTGTATTTCAAACAAGGATGTCTAAACAGCGATGCGCTCACACTCTCCGCTGAAGGTAGCGTTCGTTCCTTCATCACGCTGTTGAAAAGCCATCACGCGATCACAGCCCACAGAGAGGGAGGAAAGCTTTTCTTTTTCATTCCTGGCAGGTTGTGCTTACAGTTTTATTTTCCATTTGTGGTTTTTAGCATTTCTGCCTTTCAAAATGATGCTGTTGCTTCCTCCGGTGAAATTCTATAAAACTTCATCTCACATGCTAAAAGTGAAACGCCTAATTTTGTTTACACACTTTTATTGCAAAGTTGAACTGCGCAGTTAGGGAACTTTATGTAGGATTGTATATTTCCTGGCTAAAAAAAAAAAAGTCACACTTTTAGAAGGGTCAAATTAGTGACTAAAACATTAACATTACTAGAATTGTGTTAAAAAGTGTCCAAAACATCATTAAAAACTAAAAGGTTAGTGCTGAACCTTCTAGTTCTCAGATAAAATGTGAAAAATATTTTATATTATTATTAATAATAATAATAATAATAATAATATTGCTTGACCGTGAACGGAGATGACTTAAACGCTTGGTGAAGTTGCATCATAGAAAATCAACAATAGACATCAGACTTATGTTTAAAAAGTGAAAATAAGAATATTTTCATACACACACAATGTGATGAGAAGAAGAAGCTTCAGTTTAATAAGAACAAAGATTTTGATGCGATGGAAAAAGGTCATGTGACCTGATGAGTCCAGATTGAGCCTATTCCAGAGCGATGGGCGTGTCCGAAAGAGAATGCGAAAGAGTGGATCTGGGAGGATGAGGAATCATTTTCACAAATGACCTGGGCACCAAATAAAACTAAAGGGTTGAACTAAATATTAGAGTGTATTAGAGTATTTTTTTCATTGTTCTAATGAAACATTTAAGATACCCATGTTGAATGGTAGGAATGGCAGATGGGAAGGTTATTAAATAAAGTCCATGAAACAAACCAGAAGGGCAAAGCTATTCTCAAAAATGAGAACACGATGGCTAAATGGACAGAAATGAGACTAGGCTAAATGGGGTAAACATGAACACAAAATAATGGTTAAATTAGAGGCAGCACATCAGAACTGGAGCCCAGCATTAAAACTCACCAGGCTAGACAGAATTGAAGCACACAGGACAAAGAAAGGCCAGGCTCATTATCAGGAGCATGGGGACATGGCAGGCTGCTGATAGTTTAATTTACAAATTTTTGGTGATTTTTTTTTTTTAGAAATAAAACCAACCATTCTCATCACAGAGCATCATGGGATTGGATGAGCAGAGACAGAATTCACCGGATTTATTTTAGGAGCAGACATGATTGGTCAATGTCACATTTGGAACCAGTGGGATTCACAGAACTGATGTCTATCATTCTGCAGAAATGAGTGGAATTGGTCCAAATTGTGAAGGGTTGACCAGACTATCCAGGTCGGCCCAAGGTTTCTTCATGACTGAGCAGGATTTGTCAGAATTCCTTTGGGACAGATGAGAAAGGTGAGATTGATCCGAGTTTGTGCAGGAGAAGATGGGATTCGTTAGAATTCCTTTTAAATGAGGCAGTGGTGGCTCAGTGTGATAAGGCTCTGAGTTACCGTTTGGAAGGCCTGTGGTTTAAGCCGCTTGCTCCGGGGCCCAACAGCTCCACCAGGTTGTCGCTGTTGGGCCTCTAAACAAGGCTCTTAACCCATTCTGCTCCAGTGGTGTCGTATAATGGCTGACCCTGTTCTCTGCTGGGATATGTGAAGAATAAAAAATTCTTGGACTTATAATTGTGGGTATAGTGACTGGGTATAATTGGGGTTAGTGAGATTGGGCAAACTTTCTGCAAGAGTAAGTAGGATTGCTTGTACTTTGAAGTCAGTTTTCGCTTGTTTTCTCCGGAATCTGGTAGGGTTGGTCAGAATTTCTTCAGTAATATACTTCAGATCTTATATGGGAGCAGATAGGATTGGTCAAACTTCCCAAGCAGGGTCCATTAGAATTCCTTCTTTCTTTTTTTTTTTGGAAATGGATGGGATTGATCAAGTCTTCAATGGGATCAGGATAAATTAAAATCTTGCACACATCTCCAGTCTCAACCCTGGAAAGACAGATAATTAAAAACAGGGTCTTAGTAACAATGCAGAGATGTCTGGAATGGAATTTCACAAGGTATTAATGAACTAAGTGAGCTATTTAGTTGGTGCGTGTTAATCAAATTAATGTGCGTAATTAAAATCCAGAGGCTGGCTGCTGGTTATCTGGTTGCATGTCACCTGCTCTGGGGATGTAGTATGCTAGGATGCTTGGCAGTTGAGGAAACAGGCAATGACAGTAACGTTGACTTTGGTTCATGAGTAGGAAGTGTGCAACATCTACAAGACACATGTAGCCACTTGCTGAACAAGGAGCAGATTTTTAAAATAGGATACTATACATATGCATGAAGCAAATTCCTCAGTGATTTTCACACTAAGGAGACATCACCGCAATCACACTTTCTGCATCATCATCATCTCCTCATGGTAACGAAACAAAATTCGTACATAAGAAAGAATAAATTTGTATGTGAGACTCATGAATTAACATGTTATATAGGTCAGTATATTCTTAGAATTCAAAAGCATAAATTCTGCACTGATGAACAAGAACATGGCCTCTTATGATGATCTGAGAGAGGAAGACTGAGAGGAGGGGAGGATGTGTGGAAGATTTTTATCCTACATTTTCATCAGTTTGAACAAACCCTAAATTTCCATGAATCTACAGCCCTCCAGTGGCCAACAGGACAATTGCTTAAAAGGGGGAGAAAAAATTATAGGCCCAGGAGTTGTCTCTTAAAATGCACACACCTGAACAGTAATAAAAATTAAAACCACTGACAAGTGATGGGACATCTATCTTGTTACAGTGGCACCTGTTAAAGGGTGGGATATATTAGGCAGCATGTGAACCATCAGTTAATTAGGCTGAGATGTTGGAAGGAGGAAAAATGGGCTGGCATGAATTCTTCTAACCAAGAGACTTTCACAAGCATCTCCAAAACAGCAGGTGTTTCGGCATGTTCCTGATATGCAGTTGTTAGTACCTACTAAAAATGGTTCAAGGAAGGAGAACCAGTAAACCATGAGCGTGGTCATGAACACCCAAGGTGGGCACAGAAGAGCCACTGTAGAACAAACTGTTGAAAAAGTAAATCTTGGCTCTGATAGAAAGGAGTCTGAACACACAGCGCGTCATAGTTTGCTGCATATGTAACTGAGTAGCTTCAGACCCATGTGTGCCACCAAAAGCTCCTACAGCAGGAATGTAAGCATCAGAACTGGACCATAGAGCAATGGAAGAGATTAAAGAGAGGGAAGAGATATGGAAGACGGTTGCTTGGTCTGATGAATTTGAAGGAAACCTTGGGCCCTGCCTTTCACATGGACTTTGAAACAAACGTATCACCTACCTATCACATACAGGCCTTCATGGGGCAGTGGTGGCTCAAACGGTTAAATGCTGGGAGTTACTGGGTTACTGACTGGGATTTTGGGGGTTCAAGCTCCAGTACTGCCGAAGTTGCCAGTGTGAAGCCCTTGTGCAAGGCCCTTAACCCTGTCTGCTCCAGGAGTGATGTATCCTGGACGATGTATCCTCTGACCTCAGCTTTTTAACTAGGATATTATTTATTTTTGTTCCTCGATGGTAGTGAGGTATTTCTGCAGGATAATAGACCCTGAAACACTGCAAACATTGTTCAGGAAGGGTGTGATGAACATAACAAAGAGTTCAAGTTGTTGACTCGGTATCTAAATTCTTCAGATGTGCTGGTTAAAACAAGTCCTATCCCTGCTGCTGCTATCTTCAGCAGTCTTTTCAAGTCCATGCCTCGATGCCTCAGAGCAGTTTTGGCTGCATGAAGGGGACCAACACAGTATTAAGCAGGTGGTCTGTATCTTTCTAGATACTGTATCTGTTTGGGATACTGCATTCTCCCTGAAAAATAATAACTAAAAAAAGCATGCTTTTTGCATTGGCCTGCCCAACTAAATACAGAAATAAACCAATATGACAATCGATAACAAATATAAAACATCTACCTGTAGTATTACTTCTGTAGCAATATTAGATTAAACCATTCTTCAGTAAATTATCTTAAACCCTTAGCTAGCAGCATTAGCTTGAATCATTTGTCAAATACAGTATTACATTCCAATATTAGCTTTAGACCTTCTTAAATTGTTAACTATGAACAATATTAGGTTAAATTACTGTATCTTACAGTGTTATAAAAGAACCTAAAGTATATGAATTTAATATAAATCAGCTAACCAGCCCTGAAATTAAAAAAAGTTTTTCTTAAATTTTCAATTATCTGTTTTTAAAATAGTAAATATAAATGGTAATAAATATTTTTATATGTATATTTTAAATTTAAATTAGTATTTACAAATAATCTTAAACTGTTTAAACTGTTAAATTATCTATAATTATCAAGTTATTATTTACAATTTGCACACAGAAATATTAGCTTGAACCATTCTTAAAACAATTTAATTGTTTTCAATTATGATCATCTACAGCGCTTTTTGGCTTTTCTGGTATAAATGATATTAATTTTATGTCTTCTGTATTATATCATGGCAAATTTAATTAGTTAAGATTATTACTGTTTACTGCTCTTAACAATTAGTCAATTTTTATGTCAGTTATACAAAATTTTCAAAAGTCATCATTGGTATTTGGGATTTTTTTTTTCTTTTCAAATATTAGCTTGATCCAGTTTTAAAATATTAAAAAAGTAATGATATTAGCAAAAACATTTAAATGAAAGTAAAGTAAAAAATTGCTAAAAAAACATTCTTAAACTGTTAGCTAGCAAGAAACAATATTGGCCAAAAAGATTCATGTTTGTTTTTTGTTTTTTTTTTAGCCAGTAAGAAGTAACATTGTTTTAAACCATTTTTAGAAAAACCAATATTAGCTTAAACCATTCCTGAACGTTTAATGAGCAAAAATATAAATTGACTTAAGTCTACTTGAGAAATGTTAGCTAGCAAATTATGTGTTTAAAACATTAAATGTTTTTTTTTTAATGCAATTTATTTATTTATTTTAATGCTACCAATAGCTTTAGACTGTTAGTGAAATAAACTTAACGTATTCATAAACTGTTAGCCAGCAAACAAAGTTGGTTAAAACATTTTTTAATATGTTAGTTAGTTATTTTTTAGATATATTATCTAAAAAAAAATACCTTCAAATTGGTGTTATTTTAAACTGAATCCTAGATTCAGTAATATTAATATGGACCATTCTTACACCCCTTAATTACTGAAATTAGCATAAGGAATTGTTTAACTGCTTAAGATACCAGGATTGCCTTGGCAAGATTTTACACTGTTAGTTAGAAACTAGTGAACATAACACATTCTTAAATGTTTTCTTGGCCAGAAAGAAATATTACCGTAAAACAAATTTCACTCTGTTAGCTACACTGTGATGTACCTGCACAAAATCATCTAGCGTAACAAACAGCGTTGGGTCTGGCCTGAGATCTCTGATCTCTGTTCATTCTCTTCAGAAATGGTGACAATACTTGAAAATTACATTCATAAAGAAAGAAAGAGAAAAGTGGAGAACACGGCGCTTTATCTAAAACATTTTCACCCTATGAACGTAGCGAATAGTGCCTGAAAGGAGCTAATTTGTCAGAAGTTAATAAGGCTGTCATGAATGTGCGATCTTTTGTCCAGTGTTCAGTGATGTGTGCTTTATTGCAGACTCCGGTGCACTGTCTGGATATCAGGGTCATTACCCTGAATTAGCCGCTCACCCAGATGAAGCCCCACAAACTTCCATATACATTACACACACACATGCACACACAAAGTGAAAACCAGTTAACACACTCTCTTAGACACACACTCGACGTCACATTCACGGGTTCACATTTCTGCTGAATATATTAGAAAGTTCAAAAACTGTGATAACGTTCTTGTGGATTTTAATTGGTTTTTGGTCATAGTATAATCATAAACTGGGACTTAACCAACTGGCATTTACAGAAGACAGTGTTTAGACGCTTAGCCGCAGTAAAACATGCGAACATGCAAACGTTTTAAAGAAGGCTGTACACCTGTGAACGGCGATCCTGGCTGAGGTGACTTGGTGCCCATTGCAGTCGTTCTCACGATCATGTCATTTAGTATTTATAAAAAAAAATATTTCAGTATTTATCAACACATTAAAAGTTTAGCATTTCTGAATAAAGTAAATGAAATAGGAAACATTTCCAAGGCACAAACTGGGAGTTACTAAAAAAGTTACTAACAGTTACTAAAAAAAATTTGTTTGTTTTAATAAAGAGTTCTTCATGATAGTGGAAATTAATATCGAATTATATGTTATAATGAGAATGAATAGTTAAACTATTAAACAACATTTCTGCAATTATGAAAAGTTGCTTTAAGCTAGAACTGGCACTATCCAGTTTGCCAGGTGCCAACACATATTCTTTCATGACTGGTGGGACTAACAAACCGTGACTGGCGGAGCTGGTGACCAGTAGTCTTAGAGAAAGTAGTTTTAAATTCTTACTGTTACTTAGGCGGAAGACAGTCCTGTAAATCTTGTAAGTTCTCCTTTACATTTCTACTTATTCTTCTTTATAATATCAACTTCCAGGTTCCGGGTTCGAATCCCAAATAGTGTTAAATGGAAAGCTAGTGCACTATGTAGGGTGTACACAACAAGAAGTGCCCTTGATCAGAGGTTAGATAGGGATTTGAGATTCAGCCTTGTGTTAAGAGCTAGTTAGCGTTGTAGCCGAAAAAATATAAAACAACACGGACGGGTCAGAGTCGATTCAGAACGACTTAGCAGTGATTAGTGATTAGAGACGGCGTGTTGTTTAAGACGACATAACGTTATCAGATGTGTGTTCTTACTGAAAGTGCTTCTGTGACTGGTTTTGTCAGGCAGCTGCTCTCTCCTCAGTACTGCGGACCGTACAGACCGACTCTCACCCACACTGAGACAAACGTCCCAGTGCTTTAGTTCCATATTATTATGGTGTAATAACGCCTCTCATCCAATCACATTGCTTGGTAACAGCTAACTGTTGTATAACTAGACTTTGATAGCTAGTAGCGTAGAAAGAAAGATTGAAGCTAATTTTGTTTCTTGGTGACTTTTCAAAACCCTTTTATGCTGACATCAAT
Source organism: Clarias laeviceps (assembly GCA_030014305.1). Lineage (NCBI taxonomy): Eukaryota > Metazoa > Chordata > Actinopteri > Siluriformes > Clariidae > Clarias > Clarias laeviceps. The sequence goes on from JAQMYJ010000038.1 coordinate 2,388,109, forward strand.
AAAATGCTCATGACTTAAGATTTATTTAAGCTACAGTAATACTGATATTTACTAGCTAATGGTAATTTAGATTAAACGGTAGATTTTACGGTAATATAGATTAAAAGGCGGTTCAGACAATAACAGCGATTTGTTTAAAGAATAATGTTAGATATTATAGCTTTTTTTAGATATATTTTCACTGAATCTCTCTCCCTATCTCTCGCTCTCACTCTCTCTCACACACACACACACACACACACACACACACCGTCTCACATCATTTTATATGTAGTATTTCACTATATTGAGCATTTCACCTTTTCTCAAAACATATTCACAAGCTCAAGGATTGTGATATTCCTCCTTTATTCTCATCTTCATTCTCTCTCTCTCTCTCTCTCTCTCTCTCTCACAGCTTGTGTGTTTGTGTGTGTGTGTGTTTGCATCCACTCACTCTTCCGAGACTCCCAAATAAAAATAAGCAATTGCTATAGAAAACTCTCATATTTTATGTCAAGGGCCAAAACTGACGGCCTTATGAACGAACACAAGGACCTTATATACACACATTCATATATACACACACACACACACACACACACACACATGCACAGGGATTTTCTCCAATCAGGTATATAAAATGTTTGGCTGATATGACTAATGATACGAAGCCGACCAGTACTTCATAACTAAGTGCTACACCCCTATCATCACCCGCCACACACACACACACACACACACACACACACACACACACTTCTCCACCACCACCAACTTTGCAATATTCACGCTGGCTACACCTGCTGATTATTTCAAATGACTTCAGTGATGCCATGCAGTGGTGCAGGACCGAAGTTCTTCATCCATTAGATCCTTCAGAGACAGATGATATTAGCTTTATATTTAATATATGGGGTTGGTCTACTAACACACACACACACACACACACACACACACACACACACACTCTGAGAATAAACTACCTAATGTGTGTGTGTGTGTGTGTGTGTGTGTGTGTGAAAAGAAGCTCTAATAGACAACCAGCATTTGTTCTCCTCTGAAAGTCCATGCTGAGTTTTCTCATTTTGGTCAAATATGTTGGTGCTGGAAATCCCATAATTCCCAGCTTTCTATTAAAGCATTAACGGGCATGAAGGAGCGATTAGACCGGCTCTCCAGCTGACGAGCTGCGCTTTATTTTGCTTGGTTGTGGTTGTGGGAAAAAATGTTTTGTGTGCCTGAAAATGCCGTAGGTTCCTGAATGGTGGTTAGAGCCTCACTTTTTTCGAATCCCTTAAAGTAAAACTGTAATAAAGTCTTTATTTCACTTACGTTTTAAATGTTTCATTTCAAATTCAATTACGCTAGTAATTTGCGTTGTTATATGTCGCGGCTCACTATAGGTGAAGTCCCGTGCTGAACATACTATACTGCTGAGATGCGTGCTAAAGGGAAGACAGCCAGGCGGCTCCATCAAGTGCACACAGGGACGATTTTGAAGTGGCCTAATCAAAGTCCGGACTTAAATCAGATTGAGATCCTTAAACAGGCTGTGCGTTTTCAAAAAACTCTCCAATGTGGCTGAATTTAAACTATCCACCGTGATGTGAGAGACTCACTGCCAGTTATCGCAAACGCTTGACTGTTGGCACCACTGGTTATTGGGTGCAGGAGGCAATTACTTGTTCACATAAGGCCAGGTAGGTTTGGACAGCCTTTTGTCCATTAATAAATTAAATCATCATGTGAAAACTGTGTTTTGTATTTGTATTGATTTGTATTGATTTGAATCATTTAAATGTGACAAATATGCAAAAAAAAAAAAAAAAAAGTCTAATACTTTTAACGGCACGGTATGTACATTTTCTAGTTTGGTTATAATCTTAGAGACAACGGGAACCCAAACACTGTCAAGTGTGTATGTTCATTTCTGGCACAGGTAACCACATCTGTTTGATGTAAAATGTTTCATGACCTTTAACGGAGTTCTGATCTACAGAGGTACCTCGAACACGCCCTGCTTTACAAATGTTTGCTTTAAGAACTGAAATTTTGCCTCAGCAAAAGCATGTAGCATTTTCGGCGTACGAGTGACCGAAACAAACTCGAACCGAACCGAACACAAGGCTAAGTCGCGCGTACGTCCAGGAGTGGGCGGAAAGCGAAGAGTTTACGTTCTTTTGTGTTTTTTGGCATTTTGTGAAAGATTTAGTGAAGACATGTTTTAGCACCATGAGTCCCAAGAATGTCAGCAAGGCTGTTAGCAAGAAGAAAAAACGCGAGCCGCTTTCAGTTTGGTTTTTAAAGCAGCCGGTGCCAAGAGGTTTAATGTCTATTCTATGTCTATCTTATAGTGCGTTATCTTATATAAGTTGTCACTGCTTGCATAGAAGGACTTCCTCCCATGAGT
>JAQMYJ010000038.1:2408408-2418449 GCA_030014305.1 Clarias laeviceps
TAAGTAAACAAAGTAAATAAGAAAGTAAATAGGTAGATAAGTAAATAAAGTAAGTGTGTAAATAAAGTAAGTAAGTAAGTAGGTAGGTAAGTTAATAAGTAAGTTGGTAAGTAGGTAAGTAAACTAAGTAAGTAAGTAAGTAAGTAAATAGATAAGTAAAGTAAGTAGAGAAATAGGTAAAGTAAGTAGGGAAGTAGGGAAGTTAAGTATCTATCTATCCATCTATCCATTCATCCATCTTTGCCCATCTGCCTTACACATGGCTGTCTGTAGTGCACTGGGTGTTCTGGTGCCTTTGTCTGGTGGCCAGTACTTTTTTCAGCACTTTCTGTGGGTGTGGGTGAGAGTTGGATGCCCATGATCGTGTCACCAGTTTACTGGAATATAATTCAAAAACAATGGTAGTGTGTTACTGTTACTGGATGTTAAAGCTATGGCTGATTGGTGAACATCCGCTCGATACAAATCCGACAGCAAAGCTTTACTGCTATAGAACTGAATTGTGTTGAAAATCTGAATGACCAAAAATCAAATCAATTATCAGACGAGGCGCATCAACATTAACCCGCAGCGCTCTCAGAGCTGCTGTTCTGCCTAATCAGGACCCAGAATTCAGCAGTGCTGGGGCGGGGGCGGCGTTATCGCGCGTTTCCTTCTTTGGCATGCCTGCTCCAGTTAAAGCAAACAGCTCAGATCAGCAGCGAGATATCAGTCCTCATGACTCCTATCCACCCCACCGGGGCACAAACCATTCCTGGGAAACACTTTTACACTTGCGACTTTATTGTGCTCATGCAAAACAGCAGAGGGACCATTGTAACCGGCGCTGGGTGACATTAATCAGCGTGAAAAAAGTGCACAGAACACGCTGTGTCTTAACAGCTGAAACAGCACCGAGGGCCATTTAAGTGTTTATGAAGCAGAACAGTGTGCTCTGTGCTAATGCGATGTTTTTTTTTCTGCACCAGCAGTGAATTCAATTTAATGCAAACTACATTTAACTCCAGATGCCTGGGGATGTGTTCACAATAAGCGCTTCTAGTCACTGCCCTAGCAAATAACCACCTTCTGTTTCACAATACACAGCATGACTGATAGAATACTGAGATTCTGTAGGGTTTAACACACACACACACACACACACACACTATTCTCCTCAGCAGATGTGTGACTTTGACCGAGTCACCTGATGTCAGCCTGGTCAATATTTACTATGCAGTTCGATTGTCATCTGTAAGTTTAGTGAGATTAGCAGGTCTTGGCTTAAACACACACACACACACACACACACCCTTAGCAAATAATATGACAACTTGGTTGGCAACAAGCAGGCCACCAAGAAGACCCTAAATACTAGAATAAACCTGCACCAAAACTGTATGAAGATGGACAGAGAGATAAAGATGGATCCTGACTATGATGAGACAGAAGTAGTGGCTGGAGGGAGAGACAGACAAGACAGATGCTCAGTCAGATAGACAAAACCGGTGGAAAGATTGGTGGAATGAGTGGTGGAATGAAAGACAAACAGCCAGAGGGGGTGACTGACAGACAGATGGAAAGATCTTGGACAGGGGGATTGAGAGATATAGTTAGAAGGTGCATAGATGGACAGATGGTTGGAGAGACAGGTAGCTTGTCAGACAGACGGCTGGATGTATACAGAGGAAGGTGGCAGAGAGTTGGCTGGCTGGACATATGGATAGATAGTCGTTGGCTGGACGGACAGATAAACGGATGCAGTTCCTCTATGATCCAGCAGATGGCTCTGCTCTAAACTATTCACACACTGGCAGGCAGCGCAGCTTCCTGTGTGATCGAAGCGAATCACTTGTGAAGTTTGTTTAGAAATGTAAGGAAGTCTGATAACAAATAAATAAAATACTGAATTAGGATATTTAAAGAATCGCAATACTAATCGGTATCGTGATCATAATCGGATGGACCCTGGTGATTCCCGTCCCTAGTGGCTAGACAGGTGAACTGATGGACAAACTAAAATGCCATAAGGAAACTGTGCATGAACGTTCCTAGACCTGACAGGCCGCTTAATGACATCATACTGTCCTGTTGGTAAACATGTTAGAATTTCTGTGCGAGGCCTCGATCTGCAGACGTTATCCATATTAGTGCTCCTGGATGAAGGTAGCGGTGTCTCCCTAGCCGGTCGTTGGTCTCACCCGTATTTCGTTGCGAGCTCTCGAGCCTCGTCCTCCTTCACGAACCGCTGGTCGTCCAGATCACACTTGTTCCCACACAGAACGATGTCGGGGTTGTCGCAGTACGCATGCATCTGCAACTGAGCTACAAACCAAAACAACACGCACCGCCGTGCTCAGAGGCTAGATTTAAAGTATTCAACAACGAATTTAAAGACAGAAGAGTGGGGGAAAATAAAACCTACACATCCAGTTCCTGACGTTGAGGAAGCTCTGCTCGTTGGTCAGATCGAAGAGCAACAGGAAACCCATCGCGTCTCTGAAGAACGCCGTCGTCAGACTCCTGAACCTGGAAAATGAAAATAAAGGAGTTCTTTACAGTAGGTTAAAAAAAAAAAAAAAAAAAAGGACGCACCTATATCTCCAACACACACACATACAAATACACAGTATATCAGACAGTATAATGACTCTCAGGTGTTTATGGTGCAGGACAACCCCGAGCTAACGTGCTCACCTCTCTTGGCCGGCCGTGTCCCACAGCTGGATGTGTATCCTTTGACCCCGCCCCGCTGCACCATCAGGCCCGTTGGCCTTGTACACCTTCAGGACAAAATTTACATGAAGTAAAAGTCTACACAACAAACACTTTCCCCAAGTTATTAGACTTCTCAAATGTACAGTAAAACTTCTCAGATATTTCTCTCTTTCTTTTCTGTTTTCCTTTCTGTCTGAACAGTTTATCAGTCCAGGATGTAGAGGAATGTTGACACGGAACTCTTAAAAAGGTCCTCCTACTGTATTTGACCATTTCTTTAACAAATAACACAGGTCTTACACAGACCGTCCTTAAGGGGACAGTGTAAATGTGCTCCTGCTGAGCCACGCCCATCCAGAGACCAAGCAGAGGAGGAGCTCTTCTTATATGAGGTCACAATAGGGAGAAACGGGAGAAAAATTCAATAAATTAGGGAATGAAAAGGCGGAGTTATTGTTATCACACATCCTGAAATGACGCTCTATTCCTCTCACCCCACCGCAACAACTTATAGATTATATCTGTTAAGGAAACATGTTGTACAAGTTGTATTTTTATCCATTTAAACTCAAAAATCGAAAACGGAAAAATGAAGCTTGTCCTGTTACAGAGAAACCACAAAACTGCAAAGAAAGCACTGACACTAGAGACTCCTTGAACAGTAAACGTAAAAAACAGCTACATGGATCTTTACATGGTACAAGCCGGTCTAAATGAACTGTTCCTATAGAGACACCTGCTCTACTGTCGGAGCCGCTTTTACAGAAAACTAATCAAAGCCTTTCTGAATCCAGAGGTTCGGAAGTGACCGACTGCGATGTTCCATCTGCGTCGTAATGATACTGTACGCTCGGGTGTTTTGTAGGAACTGCCCGTGTTTGCTCTTTAGGTGTAGCTCCATGAGGAAGCATTGCTCATGCCTGGTCTGAACACTTTAAGTAAACTGGAAACAATGAGTCGTCCATCAATAACAATCCAATGTTCTTTCTTTCTTTTTTATCTCAGCCCTCGGTGCAAAGTAGGGATTAAGGTATGATGTGGAATTTATGTGGAAATCCCGCTCTGAAACTTAATCAGAACTTTGTTACATTTCTCTCCAGAGTCTTTCGTTGAGAGCCAGCCTCGGCCAAAGCTGCTCAAGTTCTCAGAGGAACGCACTAATGCTGTGGCGTAACAAACACACTCGACAAACCGTTTAAAGATGTAGGAAATCACAGAAGAAAAAAAAGTCCAACACTACAATGCATTATTCTTTATCTCCTAGTGTTCTTGCTTTTACCTGTAGGAGGGGCAGAAAAACGGAAAATATGACACCGCACCAGCCTTTTCAGCTCACGAAACAGTGAAACTTGTGGGCGACTTGGGGTACGAAATTCTGCCTCACCCCCCTCCTATTCCCCCCCTGACCTCGCACCCAGTCACTTCTTTCTCTTCCATGACTTGAAGAAACTGCTTCGTGACGGCGTTTGACAACAACAGAGTCGAAAAAAATCTCAAAAGGCGGCTTCTTCAAAGACGGTCTCTACCAGCTCATCCATCGTAACAACAATTATGACCGCACCCTCGTGTTATGAGATGGAGGCACGGCCCAAGCTGTAACAAGAGTCAAGCTCACTTACATTTACATTACGGCATTGTACATCCAAAGGTTAAGGCCTTGCTCAAAGTGGCAATTTGACCCTGGGACCCTCTGATCACTACTCCTGCCCTATATTAGTAGCTAATACTTTAGTACGTTCGCTACGTGCGGAGTTAAATTTTTAGCTGTTACTTCACATGGGTCGCGTTTTGGTTTCTCGGGAGGACAATAATCCAAAATATGCATCCAAATACGCAATAAAAAAAAAATAAAAAAAAGCTTTTGACAGAGCCCGAGGTTAGAACTCCGAGACTTTCCATGTTTTTTTTTCCATCACATTCATCCAAGGGTGCCAATAATTATAAATATATATCTCCGGTTCACAATGAGTTTTAAGATTTTCGTTTTTTTTGCAATGTAGTGAGTTTCAGAGATTTCTTTTGGCAAATATAGTCGACACAAACCTTAAACAGGATATTTTTTGTGTTTTTTACTTCAACAGGAAATTCCTGAGATTTCTCAAAGCAGAGTCTTTTGTCCGAGTCGGAGAAACTCCTTAACTACAGTGCGAGTGGGGAGATTAATCATAGCGGTTGTTTTACGCTCCAGCTCACACGGTTATAGGGAAAAGAAAACTAAAGGGCAACTCAAGAAGACTGAAAAGTACCTGGAGGAACCGAGGTCGTGATCCGGAGGCGCAACACCAGCGGCGTGTTCACAAAAAACGTTCAGTAGCGCAGAGTTACTGTATAATAAATAATAAATGATCCATATTATAATACGAGTCTAATGAATAATCCATGTGCACTCCCAGTGCAAGGTTTGGACACTGCTTCCTATTCCTGATTTTTATTTCTTTCTACACTGTAAAAGACGTTTATCCAAAATGTGAAGCTCCGTAAAGCTTCATAACGCCTCTAATCTGAGGTGCTGGTTGTTAACTGGTGATTTCTGAGGCTGGTGACTCTAAATGAACGTCTCCTCTGCAGCAGAGCTCAGTTTTGCTCTTGTTTTCCTGGGAAGGTCTTCATGAGAGACAGTTGTTTCATCATCATGGAGCTTGATGGGTTTTACAAACGCACTCGACACGATACTGTTCTTGTGTGAACTGTTCCAGAACAGCTGAACCTTCACGACTTAAACTAACGACTGACTGTTGCTACCTAATACCACGCGAGTTATTTCATCCAGTATTGTTTTACAGTGTAGAAAATAAGTCAACAAACAAAAAAAAAAAAGACACTGAATTAAAAGGTGTGTCCAGTCTGGTACTGTATATAGAACATTGCAGCAACTCATTAACATAAAGTTCTTGTGTACATACTGAGAAAAAGAAATACAAGTGAATTCTTATACGTAGGACATTTGAGTCAAACTGAGACTTTTGATTGTGCTGAATATTTTACAGTATCCTGGTTTGGGACCGGCTCTGCATCCAGTGGCTGGGGTTTGGGCTTTTGGTGAGAATCGAACCCGGGCCTTCCAGATGGCAGGCCAGGAACTGAGCCACCAATATCCCATAATAACAACAGGAGAATAAAAACAAACACTCTTTATTTCTCTATATAATCCTCTGCACCACTAATGCATTTATCCCAGTGTTTCACTCGGGCTTGGACACCATCAAGGTAGAAAGTTCTCTCAGTACGCCGGCCTCCCAGGAACTCCTTTAATAGCCCTTTCTTTTAATGGGAAATAAACATAGCTCGTTAGGATCACCATTCATACTGCGCGCCGCACCACTCAGCACATTACACGAACTCTGCTGGGAGTTTTTGCCACAGTCCCTGAGAAAGTCCTGGCCAAAACATTTCCACATGTTTAGGTTATTAAAGGAGTTCCTGGGAGGCCAGCGTTTCAGACGGGAAGCGTTTCAGTGTAGCAGGGGGTTAATATTCATATATTAGCAACTAACACTAGACTATAAGACCACCACCATCCAAGTCCTTAAATACTTAAAAGGCATAGAATTTTACTATTTATTTCATTGATTTTACTTCATAACTTATATAAAAATATAAATATATAAATTCAAAATATATATTTTCAGCTTTTCTTTTCTTTAACGTAATGTTCTCACACAGCTAAAGAAGTTCATGTACCACTTGGCCATGATCACAAAATGATAAAAATGCAGTGTGATAGGAGAGGCAGGTCACGTTACTTATACAGATCCCAACTGTAAAGGTTATCTAAGGTCATTTACAGCATGTGATGGACCTGTTTTGTTTGAAGGTTATTTATTACACTACAACAATGTCGCAGCACAATGGATGGCAGAATCTCATCAAGCTGAAAACTGAGACTGAAGTCAATCAAATTTAATAGCTTTTAATGTCACTGTCACTTACACAAACTGAATCAGGTGTGTGCCCGAATTCTTTCTAGGACTTTCAGCATTCATTAGTTATCAGGGAGGTTTTTTTTCTTGCCACGTCGCTCTCGGCTCGATCATCAGGGACAATCTGATTATTTTGATTCACACATATTTTCTCTCACGTTTTTAAACACTTTTCCATAATTTTGTTTTGGAGTGTGTAAAGCTGCTTTGCGACAATGACCATTCTTAAACGCGCTATACAAAAAAACTATTGAATTGAATTGAATTGAATTAAGGTACAACAAAGTGACAAAAAGATCTTGGGATTAAATCTTCTATAATCATTAACTCCCCTGATGCACATTAATTGCATACGAACTAATTTTTGCCTTAAGAAAAAAAGCTGTGTCAGTGGAAAGCCAAGCAAAGTGAGTTTACATACTTTTTTTGTGTGTTTTTTTGCATTTTGTGCAAGATTTAGTGAAGACATAACACCATGGGTCCCAAGAAAGACGGTAGCAAGAAGAAAACGGTGCCGCTTTCAGTTTGATTTTTAAAGCAGCCGGTGCCGAGAGGAATCATAAATTAATGTTAAATGAGGTTTTAATGTCTATTTATTTCATATTTTACTTCATTGTAATGTATTTTCTAAACATTTTGATTAAAAATATGATTATATTGTTGGAAATCAGTAATATTGGTAATATTTTTGCGAGTCTGGAATGAATTATCTGCATTTACATTATTACATATTTACATATGAAATTTCTCCGTAACAACTCGTCTCCGGAACGGATTAAAGTCGTATGCCGTGGTGCCGCCGTATGGGGCATTTACACAGGCGACTGATGAGTTGTTTGTCTTTTTCGGCTGCTGTTGTCTCACACAGCCTCAAATACCACACAAGATCACGACATGCTTATGGGGACATCAGGTCCTCACAAAACTCACCACACGCTTTTCTCTGAAGTCGATGCCCACTGTGGTGATGAATTTAGAGTTGAACTTGCCGTCCGTGTACTGGTACAGGAGGCTGGTCTTTCCCACCCCAGAATCCCCCAGGGCTAGGAACTTGATGAGGTAATCGTAGTCCCCATCAGACATAGTGAGGGCCGCTTGCTGAACCTGAAACACACACAAATTGACTGATTTAATTCAAACAGTTGCTGCGACTTGAATCTAAAACTTGCACTGATATTTACACAGGGAAAGTTCTGTGTATTCAGAATCAGCTTTTGCACCGGATTATTGGATGGATTTTCATTCATCTAATTGAGAGTCAAGTCTGGTCAGATGCTGTTACACTGCTGAGTGAATGTTCATTGTTGTAATGATTACAATATACGACAGGGACGGGAATCACCAGTCACCTTCCGATACGATATTATCATCACGACACCGCGGTGCTGATTCGATTCAAATTATGATTTTTATAAATATTGATTCAATATTACATTTTCACCCAAATTTATTACAATTGTAAACCTTTTAGTAAAAAAGTTTAATAATTTAATTAAATGTAGCCTGATCCTTAGAACATTAGTTTTCCCACGTAAAAACCAATTTAAACAATTTCAAAGAGTTTAACATTTAAATTTATCCCCCTTTTTCCGAATTTTCCGATTTTCTCCCCTAATTTAGTCGTGTCCAATTCCACCCAGTCACTGGAGGCTCCCACATTAAGCTTCTACCGCCACTCAGTAGGGAGGGCCGCAGACCGACCCACGTGTTTCCTCCGATCCACGTGGCGTCACCAGCGCTATCCGCTCCCTCCGCCTGCGCGAGCTCACAGACGCCTCCAATTGGCTTGTAGAGCCGTGATTAATGTGGGACCACTGAGTACCTCTAATCCCTCCCCCCTGAGAGAGCTCGGCCAATTAGCTCTCCCTAGGCCTCCGGCTGTGAGAGATTACAGCATCACCCGGATCGAACCAGCGATCTCCGGATGATAGGGCGCGCGCTTTACCACTGCGCACTCGGAGGCTAGAGTTCAACATTTAACTTCAAATGTAATTAAACACAAAGCTACATTGTTACTGAGCAGCGCGTATCTGTCATCCGCCATCATTATTATTTCTAAACAAACTTAGTAAATAATTCACTACAACCACACGGGATGAAAATGTGCAAATAATGAGCGAGTGAGTGAGTGAGTGAGTGCGCCACCTGTAGGATTATAAAAAAACAGCAGCGTTTTTCCTCCTCAAATGCCTCCAAAGTCTAAAACTCAGCAGTGAACGCGAGGGTCGAGTGGCCGCGAGTGCACAGGATCGGTAACTTTTAACACACGTGATTTTTGATAATGTAAGAATTGTTTATATCTGAGGCGGATCAGAGGATTCTAGTCAGTGACCGATTGACTGGTTCATCTGTATTATAAATATAGTTTTTAAAACATTGATTTTGGAGTCAGTGTGGCGATACGTGAATCAGGGCACAACAGAATAGATTTTTCCCCTCATCTCTAATATACAACACCAACAGTTCTGAAAAGGAAATAAGAGAAAGCCTGAAGTCCTGAAAACATTCTCTCGTCTACAGTTCTCTAGATTGCATTACTGTTTATTCCTAAACCATGTGACAAGCTCAGTTTATAACCACAAACACACGTGTGTGTCGCACGTTTGTGAATTTCTGTGAAAGTGTGAAGTAACAGGAAACACCAAGACCCAAATATCCACAGAAAATTTGTGTAGGTCATTAAAGCAGAATTCCGAGACGTTCGTCACACAGGAACGACCTGCACGACCGCGGCGTTCAAACAGACCACAGCTGATCAACAGTATTCATTTTTAATCAGATACACTACACTCTTCCAACCAGCTAGGAATCCTGCACACTAAAGCTAAGCACCAGGTCTTTCCTGGAGTCTTTCACATGCAGATTTACTGCTTTTTAAATGCTTTTTACTCATTTTAATGGATTAACTTGGTTTAGACAGAAGAAATACTGCGTGTTCTTCTTCCGCCGACACTGTTTACGCCGCGTTTGAACGGATCCTACCTAGCCAGACGTTCTGCTCCTCAACACACAACGTCTTCAAATGCTGTGTTGTGTTTCTGTACACGTACGTTCCTGTTGTTGTACTTTTCAGCAACTTAACTTAAGGAATGAGGAAACCAAAACCAGCCTCTCCTGCAATTGTGTGCAGTCACGCCTTGACAACAACAGTGATTTAAAGCTTTACTCGGATCCTCAAGACTCGTGTTAAGTGCCAAAAAAATAAAGAAATACATCTAGAAATTAGCGTAATAGTCTTATCTTTTAATGGTCTTATAAAATATATAGTCTTATGCAGTTTATTGGAATATTATAATAAAAAATTGTAAATGCATCTAATTAACAAGAAATTCATTTAATTGAGCAGGAATTCAAATTCAAATTTTATTTGTCACGTACACAGTCATACACAGTACGATATGCAGTGAAATGCTTTTTCGACTGC
>JAQMYJ010000038.1:2446520-2458324 GCA_030014305.1 Clarias laeviceps
CACTGCAATTTATTGTGGTTGTATATTTCAACTGAAAATGTAATTCAAGCATTTAAAATTCAATGCAAAAATATTCATTAATATACTACTGTCTTAGTGTCTACTATTAGTTTAAAGTAGATTATTAAATCCAGCACATAACTGTTCATAACATCACTTTTACTCAACGTTTAGATTTCACTGATGGTGCAGGTTAAATTTCAGGCAGAGATCTAAGGACTGCAGAAGATTCAGTAAAAATTCTGTCCAGACAGTTTTGCGTGATGCTGTGACAAAATCTGTCTGGACAGACACAGAGACAGACAGAATTTTTTCTGAGACTGGTTTCTGGTCCTCCGGTGTATAAACCATAAACATATCAGTGTAAGAGCGAGTTCTGACCAATGTACAGACAAAAGCTTTATTATATTTATATATTTATATAAACGTAGTATTACATCATAAAACATTAGAGCCAAATCAGGTTTCAGCATGCAGCATGGGGACCTTTAAACTTGCATCTGTCTATTAAACTGTCTCTCCATCTAGTCTCTTAATCTGTTTGTGTCTTTATGCCTGAGCCTTATGTCTGTCTCTATGTGTCTGTTTCTTTCTGTTTTTTAATTTCTATCTGTCTAATCTTTGTTTTATCATCTCACTGGTTGTCTCTATCGAACCATCTACCCATACAGTCTGTCCATCTATTTCTGTCTGTCTGTCTGCCTTTATCTTTTTATCTATCCTGTTTGTGTCTATATCTAATACATCTGTAAGTCTGTCTCTCTTTTTATTCCATCGTCCAACTGTCTCTCTGTGTTTGCCTGATTTGTGTGTGTGTGTCTGTCCCTATCTGCCTGTTTGTCTCTGTCTGTCTGTCTTTCTGAGTGTGATGGAAGCATTGCGCTGCACTCACACAGACATTGTTCTGTTAAGTTGTAAATATCTTACAGTAATAAACTGCCCGTGTCCTAATTCAGCGATGATTTTCAGCTTTCTCGCACACAAGGAGTTCCGCTTCATCTACCCCGTGTTACCCCTCTGCATGGTCTTCTGTGGTAAGAACTACAAACAGATCTTTATTTCACACACACACACACACAGTAACTGATCACTGAATATCCAGTTCATTAGAATTGCGTGTGTGTGTGTGTGTGTGTGTGTGTCAGGTATTTCCATGGTGAAGCTGCGTTCCTGGAGAAGGCCTGCTGCAGGAGCTCTGCTGCTCCTAAACCTGCTCCCGGCGCTCTACACAGGTTTAGTTCACCAGCGTGGAGTCCTGGACGTGATGGGTCGCCTGCAGCACCTGTGTGACCTCAGAGACTCTCATCACTCACCTGAGCCACATGTGCTGTTCCTCATGCCCTGCCACTCCACTCCCTTTTACAGGTGAGAGATACACAGGTAATATACAGTACACCAAGTGAGGTGGGGGGGGGGGGGTTTGGGGGTGTTACCTGAGAGTCAGACCAAACCTGAGATGTACATGGAGCATCTAACAAGATGACAACCCCAAATTAGGGGTGTAACGGGAACGTCAAAGTCAAACACTAGGGGTGTAACCGGACGTCAAAGTCAAACACTAGGGATGTAACAATACGCAAGACATCAAACACTAGGGATATAACAGTACATCAAAGTCAAACACACTGTGGGTGTAACAATACGCCAGACATCAAACACTAGGGGTGTAACGGGATATCAAAGTCAAACACTAGGTGTGTAACGGGACATCAAAGTCAAACTCTAGGGGTGTAACAATACGCCAGACATCAAACACTAGGGGTGTAACGGGACATCAAAGTCAAACACTAGGGGTGTAACGGGACATCAAAGTCAAACACTAGGTGTGTAACGGGACGTCAAAGTCAAACACTAGGGATGTAATGGGACATCAAAGTCAAACACTAGGGGTGTAACGATACGCCAGACATCAAACACTAGGGGTGTAACGGGACATCAAAATCAAACACTAGGGGTGTAACGGGACATCAAAGTCAATCACTAGGGATGTAACGGGACATCAAAGTCAAACACTAGGGGTGTAACGATACGACAGGCATCAAACACTAGGGGTGTAACGGTACATCAAAGTCAAACACTAGGGGTGTAACGGTACATCAAAGTCAAACACAAGGTGTGTAACGGGACATCAAAGTCAAACACTGTGGGTGTAACGGGACATCAAAGTCAAACACTGGGGGTGTAACGCTACGCCAGACATCAAACACTAGGGGTGTAACGGGACATCAAAGTCAAACACTGTGGGTGTAACGGGACATCAAAGTCAAACACTGGGGGTGTAACGATACGCCAGACATCAAACACTAGGGGTGTAACGATACGCCAGACATCAAAGACTAGGGGTGTAACGGTACATCAAAGTCAAACACTAGGTGTGTAACGGTACATCAAAGTCAAACATTAGGTGTGTAACGGGACGTCAAAGTCAAACACTAGGGATGTAACGGGACATCAAAGTCAAACACTAGGGGTGTAACGATACGCCAGACATCAAACACTAGGGCTGTAACGAGACATCAAAGTCAAACACTAGGGGTGTAACGATACGCCAGACATCAAACACTAGGGTAACGGTTTTAAATTTACATTTATCCTAAACTGGACTTTTTTCCTGTCAATATCTAAATGCCGTTACACCATACGAAGTGCCCTTAATGTTCATTAGGCAGAAATCTGGAATTTTTACTCCTTACAGTATGGTGTCATTTTTATATACACCTTAAATAGTGCACTACATTTGGGATTGTATTGCTCCATGTACAAGTGCCTAGTATGGTATAAATTAACAGCTCATTCAGAAGTTAGCTCATGTTTCACTCCGTACATTAAGTGCATTAAATAGAATATGAAATAACTGTATGAAGTGCACCACTAGGGCAATAGAAAGCCCTTTAGATCACAACGTTCTAGCCTGTGTACACTGTAAGTCCACTACTGTCTTAGTGTCTGATATAACAGCTTCTACAGCTTGTGAGTGAAGCCAGTAACTGCCCTGCACTGGGTGTGACATAATGCACTGCACACTTTGAGTATTGCACTATATTTATTTAGTTTCCATATGTAGATTCCCTACAGAGGAGTGATGTAATACAAAAAACGACTTTTTTCAGACACCCCGTATAACCTCCCTACACAGGGTACAGTTTAAGGGCTTGAACACCCATCATCCAGTACACGATTCTGCATTGTACACTGTTTCCATTCCTTTTTTTGTCCCCCTGTAGCCACCTTCACTGTCCAATCAGACTCCGCTTCCTGGAATGTCCCCCAGATCTCAGAGGAGACCCAGATTATGTAGAAGAAGCGTCCCTGTTCTACACAGATCCACTCAGCTGGCTCAGGACGTCGTTCCCCAACAGCTCCACACTTCCCTCACACGTGGTCTTGTTCCATCCACTCAACAAGGTAACGGCTCCCTTTTCTTCTTGCTACCCTCCTTGATGACATTTTTGGGACCCATGGTGCGATGTCGTCAGTGAATTAAAGTTTTGAACGGCTCCCGGATGTACGCGCAACCTAGCCGGAGTTCAGTTCATTCGTTCTGATGCCTAAAATTGCAAATTTCATGCAAACTTCCAATTGTTAAGGCTAAAATCTATAAGAGGGCGTTCATATGCAGAGGTTCCACTGGACTTGTGTTTTGCAACAGTATTGCTTCTTCTCCATTTGCATTTATGGCCTGTTGAAGCAATACCGCCACCAACTGGACTGGAGTGTAGAGCAGAGAATTTGGCAGGAAATAAAAGATTCTCTCTTTGTACAAGCTGTGACACTTAAACAATTAATAAGAAGTTACATGGCATTTTAATGCTTATTCAATACTTTTAGTAGAATAAACTGGAGACTCCTTCCTCCTTTCACCAAGCTGCTGTTAAAGAAAAATCTTATAACCAATCAGAACATAGTCACATTTTAAACTTACTTTTTTTTTTTTAGGAAATTTCCACATTCCTGGATGGAAACGGATTTGTGAGGAAATCCGAACTATTCCACACGCATTTCCCTGATGGACGGCTAGGAAAGAGGATTTATATCTATGAGCAATAACGCAAACCCCCGGAGGAGCACACAGAATGAACACACTATTGTGTTTTGTTTTGTTTTTATATGTAAGATTAATAATAAATTTGTGTGCTGTTTCTAATTAAATACCTGTTTTGTAAAATATGATGCACAAGTTGTTTACATTTTTTTAATCATCACGCACCCTTTCAAATCACCACAAAAATGACATTTATTCAAATTTAATTCTAAAAGAAAGACACATTTCTTCAAGCAAAATAACATTTTTATTGAGGTTTTTTTTCTTCTTCCATGAACTGGAAAACGGCAAACAAAAAGTCTCGTTCTTGTGGACAATTTTTTTTTTTTAATAAAATTAATAAAATTGGAATGTAACAACAGAAAAGAGAAATACACAACACGCCCCTAGAATTCTGCGCGAGTGAGTGTTAACATTTAGCAGCAATCAAGTTACTTAGCGATCCACAGTTTAACATACGTCAGCTGAAAGCTCAGTAGATCGGACTTAATTATTATTTGGTCCAGCGGAGGATTAATTACAATTTGCGCAATTAAATTAAATTCGTCTTTTTAATACAAATAAACTCTAATCTCTTACCAAAACAAAGTGCAATTTCATTTAAATTAAGTGCATTCTCAATCTTTTTGACTTGTACATCACTTTATATATTAGTTAGCTGATTAATGTCTGTGTTTGTGTCTACTAACTCTGAAAGCTAGCCGCATAACAAGAAAGAACAATGAAACATACAACATTTAAAGCGTTTAGATTGGTGCAAAATCACAACGTTCGGGAAAGGGGAAGGTAGCAGCGGGAAACGTCAAGGTCACTAACTTTTATCGTGTGTTCTTGTCATGTCTGGCAAAATACGAAAGATTTTCTGGAACTACTACTATTGATTTTAACTCTCTTCATTTCTAAATATGTTTAAGTTTTATTGTAATTTATGTTGCTAGAATGGTGACATGAACTTGAACGCACCTTTTATTATTTAAATTTTTTTTTGCAGTAACAGCCACTCTCGTTTTCAAATCTAAGAGCTACAATAGAAACAATTAACATTAAAAAACGTCTGCTAGTATTTCGGATCGAACGGCATGGGCCCGAGCTCTATTTTGACTTCAGCAAAGTGTCTGTCGGAGCTCCGCCCCGACCGGGCCCACTTCCTGTCTCGAGGAGGCAAAGGACGTGAATGCTGGTGCTTTCGTTGCTGCTGCTGTTGCTGATGCTGTTGTTGTTGGTGTAGTTGTTGTTGGCACTCCCCCTTCGGTTTGCCTTCAAAAGGTCGACTGCAAATTTACAAACAGCACAGGTTTTTCTTTAAATGTGTTTTTACCAAAAAGCTTCACACGCCGCTCACAGCAAGGAATTTTCAACATGCAGGAGCTACTGTCTCAGACCTAGTGGTTAAAAGGTAATAAGAAAAGGAATGCGGTGAGCTGTAGCAGGAACACATGCAGTGCACAACGTAACATACAAGCCCAGAGCACAGCAACCCAACACTCTCCAACACATGCTTGGCAAACCCAAACGCCATACCTGAATTTGTTCGAAAAAATCTTTAGAAACTTTCTTCCCACTCAGACCACTCGAAATATAGCCACCTGCCAACATTTGAGATCTTGAAGAATGCTGAGTCGGTGTGCTAAAGGCTTACACAGAGAGATGCTTACAGCTGGAAAAAAAAAGCACAAAAACAAATATAAAAGACACACGTACCTTGGACCGTAACGACCATTCTGTCCTGATAAAGTCTCTCCGAAGAAGTGCTTGTATATGTAATCGTCCAGATCTTCAAAAACGCCGACATCCTCGTCCTGGTACTCGTCTATGTCCACCAAATAGTCTTCTACTCCACTGACAAAGTCCGTGAACAGCATCTGATCATGAATAAAGAGTCCGTTCCGGAAGAAGCTGTTGATGAAGCTATCGAGCTCCCTCCAGTGGTGGAAATGACCCACTTCCTGCTGCAGGTAGCTGCGCAGGAGCTGGTGGAACTCGTCCGCTCTTATGGGCTCCATGGCCTTGTTGAAGAGGCTCATGGATTCTTGGTAGGCGCAGTCGAAGACGCCAGTGCATCCTTTAGGCACGGATTTGCATCCCATAGTACTTTGCTGCTTATGGGCACTTGTTTTGCGCGTGTTGCGGTCTGCCTGGAAGGAAGAGTCCACTGTGGATTTGCGAGGATGTTGGTGCATGGGCCGTTGGTGTCGCCAATGTTCGTCTGCTGAACGTGCGTTCTGTTCTTCTTTGAAACCGTCTTGCCGGAATTCTTGCTGCTCCGTTTTTGAGTCCTTTCTCTCGTTAAATCTTTTGTCCCGTGGCCTTCTGAGTCTCTCAAACGCATTCGATGTGGAGTCCTTCAAATGCCTAAATGTAGATTTGACAGAGTCGGAAAACTTCCTTAGGTTCTCCTTGACAGCTTCCTTGGCTTTCTTGATCTGCTCTTTGTGGTGGTGGACAAACTCTTTGGTCGAGTTCTTCACGGCATCAAATGTAGCCTTGACCTTCCCGAACATCCCTTCTTTGGATTTCTTGGTCTTGGGTTGAGTGTCCCCTTTGGCTCTATCTTCCTTTGTTTCCACATACAGTCGTTCCCACAGGTCAGATCGCTGCTGCTCAAATCTCAGCTTCTTCTCCAGGTCCTGAAGTCGAGCCAGGAGTTCTAGAGTCCCGGGATCGACCGCATCGTCCTCTTGAATCCCAGGATCTTGTTGGCTTAGCTCTTCCAGCTCCTTCCTTAGCTTATCCGTCACTTTCCTTTCCTCATCAAGCTCCTTTCGGAGAACCTGAGCCTCTGCCATGAGTGCCTCCTTATGGCTGAGGTAGCCCTGGATCCTCTGCTTCTCCACATGGAGGTGGTCTTTCAGGCGTTGGTTTTCAGACAGGATCGAGTCAGCATCAGCTCTTTTTTCCTCAAGTTCACGGATCTGAGTACGGAGACTCCGGAGCTCGTCTTGCAGGGTCAAGAGAGATGCCTCCTCTCGTTCCAGAGTGCTCTTCAGTGCCCGGTTCTCGGATGTGAGGTGCTTCTGACGAGAATCCATCTCAGTCTTGGCCTGCTGAAGCAGCGAGAGTAAATCTTGCCTTTGAGCCTGTGTTGAAGATGTAAAATCAGGTCAGACCAGTTAACCTGATGTAAATAAACAAATTCAAAGTTTAATCAAACACATCAGTGGTGAATTTTGTTAGCGCATTCTTTTTTCTTGATTTTAAACTAATTCCTAAGGTTTGAGGATAATCAGGGCTGGTTAAATACCAAAATTCCTGTCAGGAACATCATGTCTTGCTTCTCTCCTAGATCATTCGTCAGACTCTCAACCACACCCTGAACGTACACAGAGACGCTTTCGTCAAGAGTCTGAAAGATCTAACCAGATGATGTTAATCTCTCAAATTGGAAGGTATCAGAATTGAGAAATGAACGGTGGTCCAACGCCAAATCTGATGCTACCCCAAGTTTCAGAAAAGTGCAGAGATGAAATGAGAGTGAGAAAGTTTAAGAAAGAAGCCACTGAATCTGTAACAAAGTTCACCAGAGATGGCATGCAGAAGAGACGGCAACATCCCAGCACTTCTGCATTTCAATGCTGTGTGTAATGAAACTCTTGACGATGTTTGGTTTATGCCCGGGTTTGAAAGCGGGTTAAAGATGGAGTCAGCCCCAGAATTATTGGCATCCTGGATGGAATGGTAAGTCTATTGCAGGGAACCATTAACACTGAGTGCCAATTTAGTTTAGCCAATCCACCTACTTGTGTGTTTTTAGGACGTGAAAGGAAACCAGAGAATGTAGCTGTGAGGCTAACCTTTTTAATTTTTCCTAACCAGGAATATCAATTATTATTGAGATGACTGCATCTGTACAGACAGACATGAACCATTTCAAAGTGGTTTCCCTTTTTTGTTTGCGCTGCTAGCCAATCTCAATGTTTTTGATCACAAGCATGTTTAGTATGATACAGCATGAACTCCAGCGGTTCTCAGCTCCGGTCCTGAGGACCACCACTCTTCATACTTCTCAAGTCATCGAGTGATGAATCAGAGATGAGGATGGACAGAGCAGCAGGAGTAAGAGGTTCAAAGTGAGCAGAAGAATTAACTTTGAGAAACTTTTCACACCTTGCTGATGTCACTCAGCTCGGTCACTCTGGTCTTCTCCACCTGCCGATGCCTTTCCTGGATCTGCACCGTGCCTGTCGAACAAACAGTGACAGTTGTTTTTTGTTTGTTTTTTTTAACTCTGTATATATAAAAAAAGCATCACACTATGATGTCACTCAATGTGATGTCCCACAGAAAGTTATTAACTACTTTTCGGCATAAGTTTAAAGCATCGTCACAACTGACCCGTTTGAGATATCAAAAATCCCTCTGCAATTTTGCATCCTCAATGTCTTTAGATCACACAGGCCCAATTTGGTGGCAATCATATGAATCCCCTGGGAAGAGCGTATCAAAATCCATTGGGTGCGTTTTACAAACGACACAAAATAACTGACTTCCTGTTAAGTTGAGCCCATGACATACAAAAGCGACATCAACTGGGGCTGATGTCATAGCGCTTGGGCCCTAATTATTTCAGTTATTTAATAATGTGATTACTATATTTACGGCCCAAGAACTATGACATCAGCCCTATGTAGTCATAGTGTCTGTCAACTCAACAGGAAGTCAGTTATTTTGGGTCGTTTGCAAAACGCACCAAATTCAATTTGATACACTCTTCCTAGGGAATTTATACGATCGCCACCGAACCGGGCCTATGTGATCTCAAGATATTGAGGATGTCACATCAGTCGTTACGATGCCTTACACATGTACACAAGTGGTTAATAAGTTTCTCTGTGACATCACATTGAGTGACGACATAATGTAATGCTTTTTTCCAGCATCTGCTTCTTTTTTCTTTCTTTTTTTTTTCACATAAAATTCAGCCTATTTTAAAATCATGTCATAATGGTATTGATATGTTCCCTTTAAATGCATGTTAACATGCTGAAAAAGCCCAGGTTGTGTGGTGCACCCGGGTGGCGATGGCGCAGGGTGCTTGGGCCCGCTCATCGTTGCTTGCAGCTATATTTAATATTGAATGTATTAATGATAATTAAATCATTGATTATAGTGTAATTCATTTATGTAATTGTTTGGTTATTTAAACATTTATTTCTAATTATTAGTCAGCATTAACATTAATTAAAACAAAAATGTGTATTCATAAAAAAGAAAGAAAAAAACATAAGTGATCCAAACGTAGTCAAAAATAAAATACTGCAAAATTAAAATAATTAAAGAAATATAAAGCTAACATACCGGAAAAGTTCAGGCAAATAATAATAACTATTTGAAAAATGCTTTAGCCGGTACATATTTGTCAATGAAATGAAGTCACTGATTTCATTTTTTTAAAGTAAATAAATGTAATATAATTACATGTAAATGTATATAATTAAATAATAATTATTTAAAACATAAATTAATTTTGTTACTATATAATCTAGTATTTATATGCAACATTGAATGTATTCATTATAATTAAATAATTGATTATTACATCATTTCTTTATATAATTGTTTAGTAGTTTAAAAATTTTTTTTATTTCAAATTAATTATTCATCAATATTAACATTAATTTGTCAACTTTCTAAATTATGGAACATTTTCACATCATCAGCGCTAGATATCTGATGATACACTGTATTATAAATACTGTATTAAATTATACTTAATACATAATATACTGTAATAAACACCGTGTGACGTCACACTTCCTTGACACTAAAGCAAAGCTGTATTTCTATAAAATGTTAAAGTCATGTGTGTCATTTGTTTGCTTTTTGAATAAAAAGGTCACATGACCAGATGAAGGAATTACCCTAGCATGTTAGCGGTACAAACTGGAGATACAAGATTGCTGTAGATGAGATGATGAGGAGGAAGATGAGGAAGAACGCCAAGCGCGAGACTTACCGTAGAAATGGCCGAAGCCCATGCTGATGGCTATGACCAGAGCGAGGACGATGCACCTGTTCAGGGTTCCGCTGTTCTGTCGCTGGTGTTGGACGCGAGCATCTCTCTGCTCCTCAGCATCCAGCACCGTCTCCTCCTCCTCCTCCACGTCATGACCGCCATCGCCATCCTACATTACACACGGGGGGAAAAAAAAAAAGGTCTTTTCACCAACAAGTGTTTGTACCTCTGTGTATTTCCACTTGTCCAGGTGCAAGGCAAGACTTGTTCCAGAGTGATTCAATTCTGATTTGCGTCCATGCAATGCTGCCCTCTAGTGTTCACTCTCAACTATAACTCAGCCCTAAATCTGGCTACTAAGTTTAACCAGTATTATTATAAACACTAAAGTGTTTCCAAAAGTCTTTCCTGCAGAGTTAACATTTTTCAGGCGTATTTATTTTAGTCGTGAGGTGACTACAGAACTCGTAACGCTGCGTGTTTCACCTCCTCTTTCTCCTTCTGTTCGTCCGGCTCCGAGCCAGCCGTGTTCCTCTTCACCCTGCGCCTCCGAACCACCCCCGGGCTGGTCTTGGTCTCGGCGTCCTCGTCCTCCGTGCTGGAGCTGCTGGAGCCTCTGCGTGTGCCACAATCTGCTGGGAAAACTGGCAAAGTCAGAGCAATGAATCAGATCACATCAGCTGAGGAATGACAAAACACACACACACACATCATTACTGTAAACACGACCAACATGCAGGACAGAACAGCAGGCCGTCTGTGTGTTAGAGAACGGAGCAAATCCAGAACAGGGAACATTTTCTGTGCCTTAGGTCATGTTTAACAGTGTAAGACAAGTCAACATTTAATTAAAAAAAAAAACTCTAAGAAATGCTTTCTGAGGCGAATGGAGCTAAAAATGTCCTCGTAACGTAAACAAGCCTTTACAGAACGTGAAGAAATCACAAAAATTACCAGAACACGCAGGACGTGGAGCCGGTGCTCGATATGATTCATTTACGATATAAAATTAGTCACTTTTGTGAGTCATAAAAGCATGATTATTTGTTTTTCAGAGCAAATCTCCTGCACACACGGCATTTCTGCAGCTCAGTCCTACAAACCCAAAGCACATGGCACGAGTCAGATCGCGTCATTCACTCAGACGCACCAGAAAAACACCAGCTTGTAAATGTAAAAACTACGGCTGACACTAATGTACATCACTTACACAACGAGACAACGTGAAGATAAAGTATACAAAAATCTTAGAATGTAAAGGCAAACACTTTACATCTCATTAAAAAGGTCCAAACTGTTTATTTGTAAACCAGCTCAAGTTATTTATCCATGGCGTGTGTTTGTGAACGAGGTCACGGAATACGGTCGTTACAGCATGATGTCAAATTTCTTATTGCCAGGACTGGAGGGGAGGTGCGAGGGCAAAGCTCTTACAAAAAACATTCTACCTTTGTTTGACTTATACTTGAGGCGTCATTCGATTCCAAACAGATTCAAGTCAAATCTAATAAACCCCTCAGAAATTCCACAAAAATCCAATAAACCCAAAAGGCTCAGCCTTTGCCAGGTCACAGTTGTAAATAAGAAACCTGTTCTTAATCTTTCTTGCCTGGGTAAATAAAGGTAAATAAAATAAAATAAAACAAATCTCTAATAAATTCCACTAAAATCCAATATATCCATATTAAATTCCAGAACAATCCAATTAACCCATAATAATTTCCAGTAAACTCCGTCATCAACAGGAGCCCAGTGGAGAGAGTGGACAGCTTCCGATACCTCGGTGTTCACATCACGCAGGACCTGTCA
>JAQMYJ010000038.1:2500793-2518195 GCA_030014305.1 Clarias laeviceps
CTTATATATTTTACATTGCTGTTTAATTAAGCAAAAGTACATTTTATCCGATTACTCGATTAATCGATTAAATTTTTTGTAGAATACTCGATTACTAACATATTCAATAGCTACAGCCCTACAGTGGACACTGTTCTGTTCATATTCTGTTCTGCTTCTCAGGACTCGGCGTCTGCCTTCGGCCTCTGGTTTTATGATCCGTGACCGAGGCTTTTTCTGTGTGCCTTGAGCCGGGGTCAGAGTTCAGAGCAGTAACTGAGACAATGCCTTAACAGGATGGTTAGAGTAAGACACAGACAGAAGGAGAGAAAGCAAGAGAGAGAGAGAAAAGCAAGGTGAGAGAAAGAGAAAGAACCCGAAGCAAAGGACTAGAACAAATGAAGAGTAAAAAAATGATGGTAGAGGAACAAGGAGAAACTGGCCGAGGAAGAAAATGGGAAACAAACAAAAAATAACAATAATACAATGGTCATAATTAAATACATTTTTTCCTGTGTATTCGCGAAAAAGAAAAAAAAAAAAAATTTTTTAAGAGAATAAAAGTCTTTCACTCAGGCAATAAATCCTGATACCCAAAATGTCTCTTTGTCCATCATCATGTTAAACATATTGTAATCTATGGTACAAATAATGCACCAGACAGAAATCTGTGAGATTTCTATACAATAGTTTTGTAATTAAACCATTACGGACAAATTTTTTTTTCCGGTTCTACCTTGTCTGCTGGAGGTCT
The DNA here is from genome assembly GCA_030014305.1 of Clarias laeviceps. Classification (NCBI taxonomy): domain Eukaryota; kingdom Metazoa; phylum Chordata; class Actinopteri; order Siluriformes; family Clariidae; genus Clarias; species Clarias laeviceps. The sequence continues at coordinate 2,501,527 of JAQMYJ010000038.1, forward strand.
TGGGTGTCCTGTGGGAGGTCCAGGCGCACGGCTCGCCCCAGCCCATACTGGTGGAGGCGGCGATCCTGAGCAGGTAGGTGGTGTCGGGCTGCAGGGCCTCCAGCAGGACCCGCGTCTGGTCCCCGGTCAGTTCCAGCTGCGTGCTGGCGCCCTCGGGACCGGCCCGGTACCACAGCCGATACGCCGAGACGTGGCCGCGGCTCAGCTTCGGCGCCAACGGCGGCCAGGACACCTGGATATCTGTGGGGCTGCGGCTGGTGAGGGAGAGCTCTGGGGCACGCAGGGGAACTGAGAGAGGAACAAGAGAGAGAGTCATATACAGCACTGAACAACATGACACGTGTCGAGTCGAGTGTGTTATGACTTTTTTATTCTCAGGAATTATTGGCACCCTTAATATTATTATCATTTGGTTAATAAGGGTATGATTTGTTCGGGATCTATAACTTCTTAAAATCTTATTTTCTTTACATTATCATACAAGCAAAGTTGCAACGGGGAAAAAAATAAATAAATGATGAAACAAGTGTGAAACTGTGAAAGATGGGATTTCTTTTCTCTGGAATTGGGAATTTGTCATAATATATTCAGCTTTTCTGAATTTTAATCAACATCCGTCTCCTTGCTTGATATTGTATATCATTTTTAAAAGTATTTCCTCCTGCTTGAGTTCAAATTAAAGCTGGAGAGATGAGTCTCTTCTACTCACACACTGACTCTGTTTAATGATTAACTCGAAGTCTTTCATCTCTTTCTTTCTCTATTCTTCCCCTTTCGTTCCTCATCCCATTGTTCATCATCAAAGAACGGACTACTTAAGGGTACAAGGTTGAATACTACGATCACATGGTTGATCTCTGACCTTTCCGAGACACACACACTCTTACACACAGGTATATAAATCCAGTCCTCACCGTCCTCGAGTGTGTGTTGGATGACGTGGTCGGACATGCGGCTGGCTCCCATGGGCATGTACGCTACGATGTAGAAGGTGTAGTTCTGCGCCGGCTCCAGGTCGTCGACGATGTAGCGCGTGGTGTCGTTGCCGATGACGACCTGGTACTCTTCGTTGTTAAGACCTGTTAGATAAAAGAAAAAAAATAAAATAAATCACACAACGATTGATCGATCCATTTTGACCCAAATGCTTTGTGTACGGTTTTGATTAATTACTGTATAGTCGGATACGGTTCCATTTTTGTTCCCTCTCATCATCACATGACATGATGATGACGTGGACACGGTTGTGATCAGAAGTTAACACGACCTTCTTATAATCATGACTTTCGTATTAGTGCTGGGCTTCTAGTGAGTTCTTTGAGCTCAGAAATCAAGACAGGGTCAAAAAAATTTATAAAAACCTCCAGCAGTCCTAATATTTGCCTTGGATGTCCATTCATCGTTAGCATATGGTTTTGCTGGCCATCAACAAGTTTCTGGCAGAATTCTGGATCAATATTTGACCACCAGTCGGTTTCCAACTTTTCAACACAATCCACAACTTCTTGAAACTGCAAAAATTTGAAGTTTGCCTGCTATATCCACTGATGTGTCTGGCAGAAGTTTTGTCCAGTCAGATTTGATGATTTTGAGGTTCTACTGAAGAATTCTTCTCCTTATTCTTCATGATTCCGGTGCATCGTTTCCAAACAGCTAAAAACAGCTCCGAAGTGTGATGCTACCACCACCATGCTCATTACCTGCTACAGTGTTCTTCTCATTTCTCCTCTGATCGAAACATTTTGTTCTTGTCCATGTGCTCAGCTGTAAACTTCATTCAAGGTCCTTTCAGTCCATGGTGCCTTGGTGGCTCCTGGGTTTTTTCTGAGCAGGTTTCTGAACCGGTTTCCTTTCAGCTGAGGGTGACAGTTTGGGTCTTCCTCCAGAACTTGGCTTCACCTTCCAGGAAGCGATGTTCCTGACTTCTATAAATCTACCGTCGACTTTCTCAGATCTGCACTGAGCTTCTTGGACTCTCCTACTGAGAAATGTGCTGGTCGATCTAATCAGCCACCATCACCACTCAACATTGGTGCTTGAGAATTAAGACATTTCAGCACTACTGAATTAATAATCCTGGTGTCTGTATGTTTTATTTTGCGCATTATACGTATAAATCTTGATCCTGTGTTGCTTTCAGGGGAACCAAAAGTAAATGAAACCTTGTGCTCCACGTTCTTGGGGTTTATTTTGTTAACTACTGTACAGACGTGAGTTGTAGGATCGTTCTGCTGCAGAAAAAAAAACACCATTCTGAAGAAGCCCAGTAGTGACGTGGCACTCGTGTTCATGACGCATAAAGAATTAAGAATTATTTGAAATTATCTTAATAGTTGAGTTAATATTAAGTTAGAGGAAGATCAACCACATAACCAACATTAACCATATTATTCTGAATTATTAATACATCAGAATATTTTTTAAAAATCTTTCGGCGCAGGTTTTATTTTTTTTACCTCGGACGCCCTTCCCGATGCCCCTCCCATTTTTATCTGCGCTTTTAGGGGCGGTTCTGATCCTGTGGCTGGGACACACTACGGGGACACCAATTAGTCTAATCTGCATTTTTTGGACTGTGTGAGGAAACTGGAGAACCCTGAGGAAACCCATAAAAGCTCCAAGCAAAGACGGGGAGAACATGGAAAAACCCTGAGGCGGGAATCGAACCCAGGACCTGGAGGTGCGAGGCGAAAACAGATCCGAATCACTATGTACTGCTATGATTTTTAAATTGTTCATTTCTTTCTGTTAATTAACAGTAAATTAAATCCCTTTTATTGTTTGTAAAGAAAGAAAGAAAAAAAAAGAAACCTACTTTAGATGTACAATAGATGAACATTCCTGAATATCGAGTGCGTTTTAAACCGCTGTAGGAGCTCATTTAAGGCAAATCGCCATGTTTAGGTGCAAAAAGCCATCAATGGGAAGAAAATGAGGAGAGGGCAGGCTGTATGTGCTGGACGTTTACGTCTCGGCTTTGTCACGCGGCTGCGCGGCCTCTATAACGTTTACATGCATTAATCAGGACATAATCGCTTAATCAGACCCCTGTTAGGCTTCTTTTTTATTCTACCTCGTTAATCCTATTCAGTTCTCGGGCCTAATAAAAACCAGTGCGTGGGGGGCGGGGGGGGGGGGCTTGCGACGCACAAGAGACGTGTCAACTCCATCAAATCGGTCACGCCTCCTTAAACGCGGGATTTAAGATCCGGGCCACGGGGAGGTGAATTCCACGCGCCGATTTTCTCACACCGCCAGCGCCTATGATAAGGCTTTAATTAGTCCGGATTAGCCGCGCGGACGCACAAAAGAATCACGAGGAGGACCGGGTTCCTCATTTCAGAACCTCGCAGAGATCCTTGAGGAGCAGGCAAAAAAAAAAAAAGAAAAAGCAACAAGACGTGCCTTGTTCTCTGGCTGAATAGTCTGTTCGCTGACTTCGCTACACTTTAATAGAAATTTACCACACACACACACACACACACACATACATAGTCAGACAATGCCTGAGCTGCACCACTCTCTCACACACACACACTATCTACGTCTCCTGCTTTATGATCCTGCTAATTAGTGAAGAATGCTGGTCGGCTCCTCCGGGTTTCTCAGACGCTCAAGCTGTAACAGCGTCTAACAGCAGAAAAAGAGCAGCACAGAGAGAGAGAGAGAAAAAAACACTCACACACACTTTTCTGAGAAAGAAGTGCTGGCAGGTGTTTCCTTTCCTGACTTTTCTTTCTTTCTTATGCTAAAGCGGCGTGATAATTAGGCTGAAGGAAATTTAAAAAAAAAGAAAAAGAAAAGAGCAGACCGGAAACAAAAAGAAAAAAGAAAAAAAAGAGAGAGAAAATGAACATTCTTGTCCGAAAGTGACTTCTGCTGCCTCTTTACAGACAGACGATGCGTAACGGCCGGACCTGCGTCCTTTAACGGGACACAATGGAGACCCGGCAGGACTGTACTGTAAAGTGGCAGGTTCCCAGAACCAGGCTTTTTTTTTTCCCTTTCTTTAAATAGCTGGAAGAAGTAATTACTGTAAATAGCTTTGTGCTTTCACACTGGACAGAACGGTGGGACTTGTGTAGTGGCGTTATTGTTATTGTGATTGTTATTGTGATTGGAAAAGTACTAAACGCTTAACGCTCAGGGTCAGACGGGCTTTTTAGGAATTTCATTCTAGACTTTATGGAAGAATAATTGGCTGAATATTTTATTATTAACAACACTGAGCCTAAGAAGACACTATTTATGAAACTATTCGGACACAGTTTGACAGAAAGCTCGGACCTGTCCACGCACTAAGCCACCTAGACACGGAGGAACTAGACTGTCCCGCACTCGGGTGTCCCTGACTGAAGCTGGACCTGCGGCGTCCTGTTTTTACCTTCCGCCTTCATGTAGTGTATGGAGTAGGCGATGACTCTGTCGGCGTTGTACGCCGGTCTCTCCCACGCCAGCAGGACGGCCGAGCTGGAGACGGTGTCGGCGTGGACGTTCCTGGGCGCGCTGGGCCTGTCCTCTGACATCACCACGATGAGGCGCGCCGTGGACAGGACGGAGCCCTGCTGGTTCTCGGCCTGGCACTGGTAGATGGCGTCGTCCTCGGGGATTATCTGGTTTATCACCAGTTTACTACGGAAAAGGAAATTAAGAAATTATTTAAAACCTGACAGCTGTGTGTGTGTGTGTGTGTGTGTGTGTGTGTGATCGTGCTCGCTCCGGCTACCTGTTGTACATCTTGATGCGTCCGTTCGAGTGAACAGCCTCCCCGTTTTTGAGCCATGTGATGCGGGGAGTGGGCGTGCCCTCGGCCTGGCACACGAAGCGCCCGGTCCCGGCGCGTGGGCGGGTCAGACTCTCCGGCCACTCCACCAGAGACGGCGGTTCTGAAATCAGTACGTTCTGTGTTATTATTTACTTATTGTACGTTTCAATACAGATGATGATAATCTGTCTATGACGCCTCCTAACCGAGGACGGTGATGTTAGCGGCGGCGAGCGTGAAGTTCCTGGTTCCCGGGGTGGTCGCTCGGCACACGTACACGCCCGCGTGCTGCCTCCTGATGTCGGAGATGAGCAGGTTGCCGTTCCCGAGCACTTTGGTGTTGTAGACGTCGATGGGCTTGTGGTCGGCGCGGCTCCACGAGATCAGCGGGCGGGGATTCCCCACCGCCGCGCACTCCAGCAGGGCGCTCCCGTGAGCCGCCACCGTGACGTTCCGCGGCCCGGCGATGATCTGCGGCCGCTGGGGGATTCTGGGGGACGGAGCTGGATCGATGATGAGGGAAGATCGATTAGAGATCGAGGAACAGAAAATGAAAAATAAATAAAAATAAATGTGAAAAGCTTTCGATTCGGTCTCGTTCACCTGGGGTTACGGTCAGCGTGGCTTCGACGCTCCGCCGCCGACTGGCGATGTTCGTCGCCACGCATCGATAGCTCCCGGCGTCTTTCTGCTCCGCTCCCTGGATCTGCAGCACGCCGCCGGGCAGCACCGTGATTCTGAGCGCAAGATCACAGAGAAATAAAACAACAAATCGACAAATCAGACGATGGGCGTCGGCTCTCGGGCGGAGTGCGTACTGTACCTGTCGGTGGCCAGCGGTAAGGTGACTCGGTTGAACTCCCAGGTGATGATTGGTGGAGGTACGGCGCTGATTTTGCAGGAGAAGCGTGCGACCGAACCCTCCGTCACTACTATGGAGGAAGGCTGCTGGGTGAATGTGGAAATAGCTGGAGAGAGAGAAAGAGAGAGAGAGAGGTTTACAAAATAAAAGTCTTGATAATCGATTAACATGATACATCTCTGATTATAATGAAGACGAGGGGGATTCTTGTTTCTTTCCAATATGCTACAGAAGATCTTCACCAACACTTATAGCAGAAGAAGAAGAAAAACTCCAAGAGAAACTGAAAACGTTCCTCAACACACCAGGATGTGATTTAAAGGTGTAACGTCGCTACGCCTCATCTAATATTTTTTTTTTTTTTTTTTTTAAAGGAACACTGTGTGCTCCATCAACACCCAGAGTGTTTAGGGTTCGGAAACACCAAACACACACACACTGCCTCCTCCTCTTACACCTGTGAGATGTAAAGAGTTTCGGGGCTTTTGAATGTCAAATGCTTGACCCTGTTTATAAAGTTCCACAGAAAGCCATCGATGAAAGGTGGACGGGCGCGGCGAGGGCGGTGAAACCTGAAGAACCGTCCTGAACGTCCAGGTGCGCTTCATCACCAGCGTCTCTTCTTTCAGTATAATGGTTTTAGGTCCGAGGTTAGGACGACCCACGAGAGAGAGAGAGAGAGAGAGAGAGAGAGAGAGAATCTGTGAGAGGTGATACAGTGATGGTGGATCATATGGAGAACCAAAAGGTCTTTAGATAAACATGGACACGTCAGATCTCACAGCAGCGCCTCGCTGTCCTTTTGGTCCTGATGTCATGTGTGTGTGTGTGTGTGTGTGTGTGTGATGGAGCAGGATTCAACTCTCATCTCTTTTTGGTGAAATCACCTGACTTCTCTCTCTCTCGTTTCAATCCTGAACAGATCTTTCAGACTCTGGACTCCCAATCAACAATTTAACAGGAAACATTATTTTAAAAACACTACACTTAATTAAAGATGCGGCGAAATGTCAAAAAATATCCTAACGTGTGTGGTGGAAATTCTGAAAAAAACATTATAAAGACCAGTAATTCATACAGTCGATAAGAGCAAAGTAACAAAGGTTTTATTTTTAACTTCTGCAGAAGGACCAGAGTCTCATACAGCAAACACCTGCAGCAGGGAGGAAGGTGATCTCTTTCTCTCTGCTCTCCCATTTTATACACAAACATCTCTGCCAACATAATCACCGCTCTGTACATGAAGTTCCTACATTCAAACTCACGACTCTTTATCTGACCCAGACCAGATGTCCTCACCTTATCATTTATTCAGAAGCAGCTACAATCAGTGTGTTTCTGTTCTGTTCTCGGCCTCGTCTTCCTGTTTCATCAGAGGTTTAAAGCTTCTATAGTCTACGTGACACACTTACTACAAAGATCAGAATTAATACATAATTAAAATGTGATTTTTCCATTACACATGTTTGTAGATGCCATGATCTGTAATATGAAAGCTAATGTCTGCCTATGTTTAAATGTAAACCTATGTTTAAATAATTTCTTATTTAAAAGCAGTTATTTATAGTATTATATTCTTACACTTATATATATTAGATTTTTATGTGTCAAAAAAGAATTAAATCAAAATCAAATACACACAACATAATATAAAAAAAATGATGAGGGAGAAATTGATCATTTCTGATTATTAAAAAAATACAGTTTTAAAAAGAAATAAAGAATGTGGTTACTTAATTTATTATGGTACTTACTTTTATGTATAAAAATGAAAATGAATAAAACAAATAAAAAAGAAAGAAATCTTAAATATTCAAATTAATTTATATTTATAACTTGTAATTGATTCAATAAAAATATATATTATATTGTTTCCAATTAGAATTTTAATTTATTCTATTATATCTATTAGAATAAAGTTCTAATTATTTAAAACAAAAATAACTTTCTAAAAAAAAAAACTCTTGAAAAAAGCTGTTTTGTCACATAAATTATTATGATGCTAATCAAAACAAAATAGAATCTAATGTATACAAATTAATTAATAAAAATATTTAACAATTAAAAATGGTAAGAACTCTATAAACATTACAATTGACATTTTAAATTAGGTTGAGATTTTACTGTTATAAGTCATACTATAATATTTTATCAAAATAAAATAACTATGTTTAGTTTTATAAATATCTATTAAAACTGTTTTGTCACAAAGTTTATTCGAATATTTATAAATCTGTTCTACATAAATGCAAAAATATATATAATAATGCAATATATAAATCAATTTATGCTAAAACTATAATGTATAAAACTACTTTACAAATGTAGTAAATGTTTATTATGTAGAGTTTGTTTCCAGTCAGTTAGTAATTATAAAATAAAATGTCAAAATATATATACAGTATTTTAAATAATATCTAGAAAGACCTGTTAGATCATTTTCCATGATGTCGATATTATAATCATCATAAATACTGTGTCTGTGAATCTCTGAATTGTGTGTCGTGTGACTAAACCTAGCGATCACTGAGTACCTTTTACGTGTGTCTCATAGTTATTATCTTTTTAATAAACACTGATCAAGTGTCCGCATGTCTGGAGACCAGCAGTAAGGAGACGCCACATGTTTGTATTGTGAATGAAGAGACCACATTTGAGCTGCTTTCAGTCTTATCAGGTTTGACAGCCATAAAACCCCCAGTACTATCCAGTGGGAGCCCCGGCCTCCCTGCACCTCCACCTCCTCCTAACACAAGTGCTAGTCAATGATTAGTCAACTCAAATCACTGGCGGTGCAGCAGCTGATAACGGGGACACTACGAATCCTGTTTTGGACGTGAGTGAGACGAGTGAGGAGTTTGCCTCCGGCTTTATGATGTGATCAATGTAATCAGCGCGGCTAGCTGCTAATCGTTAGCGGAGTTAATAAATAAACTACTGGAGTTAACTGAAATCGAAATGGCAGGGTTTTTTTTTTTTATTATCCTTAAAAAAAATCCTGAAAGTTTAAGTTATAAGCATTTAAATCTAGAAGTGAGTGATAAAAATATCACATTATATTATTTAAAGTTTAAAAAATATATTAAATAAACATTTAATCAGAACATTTTTGCCTGAGATTATAATTAATTTTTAACAAAAAGGCAACAACATAAAATTTTTTTCGAATATCATACATACTGCAAGTGACATAACGGACTCACAGTTTGTTAAATCAGATCAGGAAATGTGTTTCCCACATGTGTGCGTGTGTGTGTGTGTGTGTGTGTGCGCTCACGCAGGTGCAGAATAAACTCCTAAACCCCTGAATGACGATAATGAATAGTAAAAAGTTGTCAAATGAGAAAGATCAGGAAGAGGAGCTGCTGAACAAAAGGAACACGTTGACCTCTGACCTCTTGCGAAGGCATATAAGTGTTAGATGGAGGTGTAGATTGTGTGAAAAAGTGATGTCATGACTTGTAGGCATGATTCAGTTTTCTGTCACGTACAGTCGTGCTACACATGACACCGCTGACGAGTCACAACCTCATGAGGTGCATCACTGAACATTAGACGGGTTTGCTCTTTTAACTCTTTTGATTTTTTTTGACATGCTTGGGCCCATTCCTGCTCACCTGCTCCAAGCTCCGCCCCTCACATCATCGGATCACGGAGCGATTATAAGAAGAGGACACGTCATGACGTCATTGTGCTGAACGCACGCGTATCAAGCCGTTACCTTACAATCTGGTGTTCATACTGCGAGTGTGAATTTATCATAATAACTTATTTACAATCTTTTAAATTGATCATTTTTAATTATATATATATAAAAAATAAATAATAATCATAAAGAAATGTTAGAGTTTGTTACTTAATTTATTTAGGGATAAAATTAAATGATTAAAACCATAAAAAAGAAACTTAAAAAAAAAAGTAACTTAAAATTATAATTTATAACTGATTTAATTTAAAAAAATCTACGTTTTAATATCACATTACTTGTTACTAATCAAAATGTCATTATTTTAAACAAAAATAGCTTTCTATATAAATAATGTAGATCTTACGAAATTGTTTTGTCGCAAAATCTATTGATTTATCATGATGCTGCTCACAACAAATATAATCTTATGCAGAAAAAAAATAATAAATAAAATTATTTAACAATTAAAAATGCTAAGAGATCTGTAAACATATATTTTAATGTAATCACATTGTAAATTAAGATGATTTTTTTACTGTTGTTAGTCATACTGTATTATTATTAAAATAAAATAACTATCTTTAATTTTATATATAAATATCTTTATAAAAATAAAAACATTACATTATTAACCATTAACATTAGTTTATTCTAATACTGATCAACCTGCTCTACATAAATGTAATGTAAAAAAAAAAATAATAATAAAAATATTTTTTTTTTACAAATGTAGAGTTTGGACTGTTTTTCATACATAAGATATTACATAAGATATTATCCGTATGCTGAGAGAATTTATTCATTTGAATGACAAAATAGTTCTTGTATTTTGTAAAATATCACCTTAATGCTATGAAACCTTTGAAACGATGTCTATATTGTGAGTTAACCCGATATGGCCGCCTGGCTCCGCCCACAGCTTCAGGAACGTCGCCAGAAATGATGCAATGTCGCGTCTCTCTACTACACCTCTGTGATGAGAACAATGATTGACAGCTGTCTCGACAAGACGTCAGTTACAGATGAGACGTTACAGTGTCCTGATTCTATTCGGATCGTCCTGGAAAAGCAGTGAGTTCACCTCTGTGTGTGTGTGTGTGTGTGTGTGTGTGTGATGACACACAGAGCTGTTAGTGTTTTAAGCAGCAGGGAATCTCCCGTTGTGAAGCACGAGCGGCGCAGGGCGACCCGACAGGTCTGCACCACATGTCACCACGGGTTTGGGTTTCAGCGATAAATGAACCCGGCGCTACCGTGTGTCTCGAGCTCCGTCTCTCTTTCTTCAGCTGGACCATCTGATGGAATAACATGATGATGATATCGTGATGAATTACGTTACGACGCGTTTCTGTGAGAAAATGTATTGGAGATCAGATTTTTTTTTTTTGTTGTTAACAGACGGAACTGGAATTTGGAAAAGACACCCAATAATAATTTTAATAATAATTTTAATAATTTAAGGACTAATTTTATTATATGTATACTTTACGCTTTTATGCTAAATTTATTAAATTTACGACAGACTTGATTTTTTTTTTTTAATAAATGTTATGCCGTGTTTAATAGTGATAACTTTTTAATACATTCTAAATAATAAAAATCTAATTAGAAGCAGCTGATTTTATAATTCAGTTCAATTCTATAATGAAAAATAAATGAATCAGTAAAAAAATTATGAAATTTCACACGTAAAGTTTCAAAATGAAAAAAAAAATTCTTATAATAATTTATAATAAGTTATAACTTCTAATAAGTTTTATTTTATTATTTTTAAAACAATTCAAGTTTTTCACTGTTAAACATTTATATTTTTCCTTATTACTTATTATTTATTTTGCTGAATACAAAAATAACATATTTTATTTAAATTGGAGTTATTTGTTTTTTTTTTCCTTGCTGTATCTCTTGATACATGTTACACACCACAGAAAAGAAAATAGAGATATATTATGATGATAATGTGTGTGTGTGTGAGTGTAAGTAAGTGTTTGGTGGGGGCGGGGGTGGGTTGTGGGGGTTGTGTGTGTGTGTGTGTGTGTGTGAGCCTCTGAAACAAACTTTTATTTCTTCTCAAAACATCTGTAATTAAATTAAACCTGAGCAGCTGGAGCACATGTTGGAGACAGCTGCCGCATGTAAGCTGAGGAAAAGACACCTCTGTGTGTGTGTGTGTGTGTGTGTGTGTGTGTGTGTGTAGGGGGGAGTAGTAGTAGTAGTGACATGACATGCTCTGACTATTTCCTCTCTCTGTCTCTCTGATGGCTGTTAAAAGGCAGCGCTGTCTGCCTATTGATTGTCGGAGAAAAGCTGCAGTGGGAGCTGACGATGAGCTGCAGGGGGTTCTGTGTGTGTGTGTGTGTGTGTGTGTGTGTGTGTGTGTGTGTGTGTGTGTGTGTGCTGGAAATCAACTAAAAACCCAATGGACATTTTTAAAACAAATAAACTGAAACTCTACACTCTTCAGCTCCTTCGTGATATTAAATTATTTTCATATAAACATGTTGTGTTTGTTTATTATTTTGCCCCTCGCGTCGCTGTACGCCTCTTTCTCCAGCTGCTCGGAACGGCGATCTGCCCATCTGCCCTTTGCTTTGACCTCTGACCTTTTCCGAACCTGGGGGAGCTCTCCCACAGCGTGTCCCGGCTCCGCCCGGCCGGGGTCAGGACCGACCGACGGTTATCAGCCGCTAGCGCAGCCCTGACAGACCTGCACTGTTACCGCTGGATTCGATTCAGATCAGAATGACATCACTTTCTGCTCAACTTCCTTTCATGAGGTGAAGTGCGAGAACAAACATGCTGGTGTTTTTATTATTATTGTAGTCAGTGTGGTACGTTTAACAAGTAAATATATCCGTGTGTTGATTGTACAGTACAGTACAGTATAACTGCTTTATGAAAAGGTTTAAAGATAAGAAACACTGCCTGATACCACATCACCATTCTTAGGTACTGATTCGTTTAAAACTGCGATTCTATTTTATAAATATCCCGATTCGATATTATATTTTCACTCAAATTTGTTACAATTTAAATTTTTTTTTAAAAGTTTAGTTTAGAGTAATTAAATGTAGCCTGTTCCTTATAACATTAGTTCTCAGTTAAAAAGAAAGTGCAGCGTTTAGACGATACAAACCAACTCCCGATACAAGAGTTTAACATTTAACAGAGCAGCGCGTATCTCAGTCATCCGCAGTAATAACTATTACTCCTAAACAAACTTCAACACATAATTCACTCCCACAACACACGGCATGAAGATGTGTAAACAGTTCACCTGTACGATTATAAAGAAACAGACATGCAGGGAGGCTGATGAAACTGAAAATCAGACAATTCTGGTCACTAAAAAATAAAAAAAAGTGTCACATTGGAGACACACACTGCCACACCAAAGAATCGCGATTCATAACTGAACTGAATTAGTAGTTTTTAATACTTTAAAACCTGTAATGAAGTACAGCTGCTTGAGACGAATCAGACAATAAACTTCGCTGATCTTGAGTCGAACCCTGATGCTTAAAAACCCAATGGAATGGAATCGACTGTCTGCTTCACAGATACAGCAAACATGTTGTTTCTCCAATATGAGGCAACATCTGAGTGGGAAACGTCCGATGGCATTTATTTCAGCTTGTTTTTCCTCAGAGGAGGATAGAAAAACCACCACCAACGTGGAGAGGGAGAAACGACCCCAGGACCAGGTGTGTAGTTGATCCTAGGGCTGGGCGATTTGGCCTAAAATCAAAATCTCGATTGATTGAACATTTTAACTCGATTACGATTTTTGCCCCTCATAGTTCACTGACAAGTTTTGTACAGTAAATATGCTCACATATTACAAGTGAGAGATTTTTGAATGAAGGGTGCATTACTTAATTAAAGGAAAACACACACTATCTACTATCTATGATTATTTATTGAACATCAATGTTGAACAACTGAAATTAAAGCACACATTGCCTAAAACGAACAGTCACTTTGTTCTTATAAAAATAAATAACTTGCACTTTTGGAAACAAAATGAAGTATTTTCAATGTTTTTCTTATTAAAAGTAGAAAATAAGCAGCATCTCTTCTAAATAAAATAACTCTTGTATATCCTGTAAATAATATTTTAAACAGTGAATTTCTTGCATCTTCTGTAAACAAATATTTTAATGTGCAATGTATCAATGTAAACAACAGATTGTTGTGATGAAAATAGAACTCTCTAAACACTGTTGCATGAGGTGATCTTAGCGATCTTGTCACGTCACTACTGTATATGAACATGAATTTACTCTTCTTACGTGTTTCTTTTTAATGAGTCATGCACTGTTCATATTCAGTAACGTGATTGTGCTTCAAGTGTTGAAACAAATTGGTGGTGTTACAGTACCGTTGGGCGTTCTTTGGTACAAGCTGCTCTTGTTGCTCAGTTGTCTCAGTGTTTAAGCTCTCCATGCTCGACATGTCGGCGGAATAACGTAACATAACGGAGCGGGGTCACGTGACTCCACATGTGGTAGTGTTTTTAAAGGGAAAGTAATCGAAATAATCGACCTAGGAAAATTTGATCGATTATAGGTTCTGAATGTCGATTTCGATTACTTTTCGATTAATCGCCCAGCCCTATTTGATCCTGTCCGGACGAGGCTACTGAAAGCACAGATCAGGGCTGAAACCGGACTGCGGCAGGAGCGGTGCGGAGAGTCCAGGGTGCAGCGGGAGCGGTGCTTCCTCTCGTCACACCTCATTTAGCGTGTCTGCTGTGTAAGACGGAGAAAGTGTGTGTGTCCTGAGAGACAGACTGAAAGGGATAAGAAAAGAAAAAGTGCACTCTGGGTAAACCTTGGATCACCCAGATTTTTCCTGATCTGTGTGCAGGGAAGTCATTTTTGTTCCCCTCTAGACAGACCAGGGCAAAAGCTTTTTGTCGCTAAAGTACACCACTTCATGACCCCTTCATTTACTCTTTTTTTTTTTTCTCTCTTTGGACAAATATAGTGGTTAAAAAAAAAAGAAAAGAAAAGAAAAAAACTTTGGGGCGGAGAGGAGGAGAAGGAATGCGGCGCTGAGAAGCTCAACAAATCAATCAGCCGATGGGTTCGTGAGTGTCCGAGAGCGGCCTCTCTCTCTCTCTCTCTCTCTCTCTCTCTCTGTAGCCAATCGCAGGCTGACCCCGACCCCGCTCAACACACACACACACACCCTTTTGCCTTGAGCCTTATGGCCTGGGAAAAAATGGAGAGGCAAATAGGTTTTGAGGGGGAGGGGGAGGGGTAAGAGAAAGGGCGAAAGAATTCTCGGACCCTTATCTGCGTAAATCACTCGGCGTGTGCTCTCGGGACGAGAGAGTGTGATCTGCCCCTCTGACCCTCTCAGTATTCAGGGATTGTGGGAGATTGAATTCTTAGCGTGACTCTCTACGTGGTGGGTCAGTTTGTTTTTTAAAGGAGGAAAAAAAAAAAAAAAGATGTGAAGAGACAAGTGTGCAGGTCTAAATTCACACAATCTTTATATTTATCTGTGATAAAAAGCTTTTTTCTTTTTTTTTTTTTACACGTTCACAATGTAACATCTGTACCCTACTCCCACACGTTCACTGAAAAAAAAAAGTCACTGACTCTTATTTTTGCTTTGACATTTAAACCACGATGCATGGAAGCAAGAAACTAAAAAAAAATCTCAAACCTCAAAAGCTTGTGCGTTTGTGTCTTTATTTTCCCCCCTGTTACTTCTCTCCCTTTCTCGTCTCCCAGCGTACAGCCCCTTGAGCAATTTGCGCTGACCTCTGACCTTTTTGACCGCTGCCCAAGGAAAACCATGGAAACCTTTCAAGTCCAGCGGTGCCTGGAGGTCCGGTCCGCTAGGGATCCGGTGGAACTTTTCATTCATTTTATTACACAATGTTAATTAAATATCACTTCTCCCTACCTCACACACACACACACTGACACCCGGGAGCACTCTTTAACTCACTGTGCATATGTTTCTTTCTTAAACTGTGCCTGAAAGTTTAGGCGCCCTCATTAAACCTCTAAAAAAGTAGTGGTTTTTTTTTCTTTTTCTGTTTTTTTTCCTTTGATCTTAGCGAGTGTTTCCTCCGGAAGCCAGAGACGGAGGTCCGGCGTGTGACATTCCGAGCCCTCGAGCTACGGTTTGCGTAGAGATCAGGATCGGGGAACGCTAAGGCGTGTCGCTAATGGTACGTCATGACACGCGAGCGCTCCGTCTTAACTGAGTGACGTGACCCTGCACGGGCTCGGCTGTTTATTTATTTATTTAACACACAGAAGGACGGTGATTCCTAGTGTGATTAAAACAATACCTTCATTTAGAGAGGGTTTTTTTTTCTTTTTAAAGAATAAATACTTTATTAAGATCAAAGACCTCGGCATAACGTCACACAAGGTGTGCGAAACTATCTTAAAAAAAATAAAAATAAAAAAACAAGAAGTTACTTGGGAAAGTTCTTGTTGTGACACAATATAATAATAATAATAATAATAATAATAATAATAATAGTTTTATAGATTAATGAGCTTACCAAAGCCAGACTGTTTTTTTCTTTCTTAATAATTTACTTATTAACTTAATTAATTAAACATGCAAAAGTTTACATGTTTAATAAATAGACCAAAAGTTATAAGAAACTGTTTTTAACATGTTTTTTTTTTTTCAATCATTTCCAACAAACATGTGACACATTATAACTTCAATCAACATTAACGACGACTTTAGAAAGTTCTAGAAACTTAAAGAAACTTCCACGTAAAGGAACCATAAATAAAATCACAGAATTCGTTTGAATTTTTTGTCCACTTTTTTACTAATTCACTGATTCTGAAATGTCATGTGTGTGTGTGTGTGTGTGTGTGTGTGTGTGTGTCAGTGCTCTGGTGACAGATATTTCTTTCGGCTGAAGGTGAGAAGACAAGAGGGCAAAAGGTCCAAAAGGTCCACACATGTGGAACCATTAATCTTCCTGTCCCCTTAACACCCCTACACACACACACATACACACACACACACCTATACACTCTGAAACCTGCTTACAACATTCCAACAACAGTCTTGAAACACCAACTCTGTCCATTGATCTATTTGAAACTATACTTACTATAAACACACACACACACACACACACGTTTCTCCTTTAACATGCTCTTCCTTGGACGACTGAAAGGCCAGATGTCCAGATGTCGTGAGGTTTGGTGGTCACTCATCTCTGGCCAGACAAATACACCCTTGGAGAAGAGCTTTTTCTTTCGCCTGTGGTGGACAAGGGGGCAGTTGAGGGCAGTTGTGTGTGTGTGTGTGGGGGGGGGCAGCTACGGGGGGGGGGGACAAAAGGCTGCGGAGAGAAAGG
>JAQMYJ010000038.1:2522842-2536608 GCA_030014305.1 Clarias laeviceps
ATAATTAAAAAGTTAAGTAAATAAGTTAAAAGAGACCAAAAATAAGCGACATCTAGCGGCCTAAGGAGGAAACGGCGAGCGCTCTGGCACAGGTTCGAGTTGCGCACGTGCGCCTCCGCGAGCGCGTCAAGAAGGAGGATGTATAAAAATCCGCGCTCGCGCTCTCAGGACGAGGAGTGATGTCAGGGCAAAACTGCCGCACGCGCGCGTTTAAACCAAATTCAAATAATTAACGTGCAAAACGGTTACTTTTCCAGTTAAACGGTTTCTATATGTGCGGTTAAAGTGGACTGTTAAGAGTTATTGTAGGTCAGAGCAACACAGTTGAACATGTTTCACACACTTTACGCAGAGTGTGAGCAATAACTAACAGTAACCAGTCTAAGCGGTTAAAGAGTCTCTCTCTCTCTTACCTGGCAGAAACACTGCGAGAAACAGCAGCGGCGGGAATAATATCCTTTTAAAACGCGCCATTTACTGAAGTTGTCCGCGCATGCTAGCTGTCTGTACAGAGGCTGCTCTCTCTCTCTCTCTCTCTCTCTAACACAACCTCCTCTCTTCTCTCTCATTCACACACTCTGAGCTGGTGACCAGAGAGCCTGAGGACTAGCTTCTGCAGCGGATGGACACCTACAGAGCGCAGAGTACCGTCACCATGGCAACGACACGCCCCGCCCTTCATAGAATCACCAAATTAGGCAAACTGATCAGCAGTTCATTTCCTCAGTGCTAATGAATAAGCCTTTAATTAAGGCTTAATTAGTTTGTAAATGATCATTAAGCAACCTATACTTACTATTTAAATCTGGTTTTAAACAGACAATCAATAATAAACAAAATATATTAATGTATCCAATAAAAAATGACTCTATTTATGATTAGATTGTACCTTAATGTACCTGACATCTGGCTAGATGGCTTCCTTTCAAACACTGATGACAAACTGTTCTAAAAAAAAGAAAAAGAAAAGGGGAAACAAAAAATTTACTTGGTGCATTACACAACAAATCTATTTAGGATAAGACGTAAATATTTAAACCCTGTTTTGGAGTAAGCCTTCAGTAACACTACCAATAAATAAATATTAAATAAATAAATAAATATATACAATTTCAAAGATGTTGCATAACCGTATAACACTGTAAAAAATAGTTTTTATTTGGATCATCATCATCATCATCAGCCCCTGTCTCATCACCTGAGGTATAAGTCACAGTCCTAAAAGTCGTCGTACAATATCAGAACTTTGGGTATCAGCTTATAGCAATGTGATACCAGTGAGAACATTTACATGCACAGTTAAGTGGAGCTCGACTAGATCACTTTTCAATTTGACTACTGTCCTTGTCCCAGTATGTAAGCACGGCAGGGGAATCAAATTATTGACAGAATTACGTCCGACTCCACTATGATAGGTGTAGATAGATATGAGCGCTTGCTCAGCTTGTTAGTGTTGTAGTATTATAAGCATGTTAGTATTGGATTCCAGCTGGCCTTATTACATCACAGACCAAAACTGTGTTAGTCTGACTGACCGACTGGGCTTTTAAAATAAATGAAATCGTACTATATTGAACTTCTCAAAATCAGACTAGCAAATCCAGATAATGCAGTTGTGAGTCAAGACACTGTTTCACGTATAACTCAGTCCGACATAGAAATCAGGCCTTCTATATAGAAATCTGCCTTCGAATAACATCATAACCACAATCACATTTGTAGAAAAAAAAAAAAATCTTACAGCACATATGAAATGTGTGTTACACCAGCACAAAAGTTGTCAATGTTTTTATCACTTGACATGCTATCAGTTTACTGCTAGTTAACTTGTATATTTGTATACTGGGACAAGGACAGTAGTCCAATTATAAATTTTAAATAAATTATCCAGAATAACCTGTTTGGTGTCATGTTTAAAGATTTACATGCCATTTTGATTTCCAATGAGATGAAACGTTCTGCAGTAATCAGTGTTACAAACACTGTGTCAAACACAGTGTCCACACACACACTGACTGAGAATCTGTATAACCTCATCGCAGCTTCAACTAGCGATCTGATGCTGCTTTAATTTCCATACTTGATTGTGGGAAAAGGGAGTTCGCGCTGATCCGACCTCACAGCTGGGCTTTTGTGTCGCGAGTCCGAGGGTCCGAGGGAGGTCAGGTCACTCTCCTTCTCCACACTGAAATAAGGGGAGGATCAATAATTTCGTGTACTGTCCAGCTGCCCCGCTCTGCCTTATCAATGCTCTGATTGGGAGAACACACACACACACACACACACACACACGGTTTCATCACCAGCTGGGCTTCTGTACTTGATCGTAGTGGGAACTACTGAATAAAAGGTCGAGATCTGTCTTTGGATCAATGTAAGCAATAAAAAGCTTTCCAGCTTTAGTTTATATTAACAAGTCATAAACTCCAGCATTAATTACCACTGGGCTGCCGAATGATCGAATCTGATTAGTTGATCTAATACATTATCACTTTAACAATGAACAGCATCGTCACTGACATGTTGAAGTCTATTGTCAGGAGAATTGTGCTGGTGTAACTTATTATTGAAAGGAGTCTCCAGTGTCAGCACTTTCTACCAGTAACTATGTAGGTTTAAAGTTACTGACATCTTTTGGACAGTCAAGGTTGGGACAAGTTGTGTCTTATTAACTTTAATAGAGGGAACGAGTGTTTCTAGCTGCTAGGTGGGAACAGGAACCAACTAGAAAGAGATAAAAGTATGATGCTCTTTATCATCTCATTGTCCATACCGGTTTATCCTGTTATACAGGGTAATGGGGTCCAATCCATCACAGGGCACACACACACACACACACTACACCAATTAACCTAATCTGCAGGTCTTTGGGCTGTGGGAGGAAACCGGAGTACCCGGAGGAAACCCACCCAGCACGGGCAGAACCTGCAAACTCCATGCACACAGATTCCGAGGTGGGAATCGAACCCTCGACCTGAGAGGTGCGAGGCAACAGTGCTTGATGTTCTCTAATAAATAACAAATTGCAGATCAATAAATAGCAAGTGGAAGACAATTTGCTGCAGTATAACATGAGCAAAACACCGCAATATGTGTCACTAGGAACAGCGCGTAATCCAAAGCATACGTCATCAGTCACACATGGTGGAGGCAGTGTTATGGCATAAGTGTGTATAGCTGCGGGTGGACCCGGGAATTGGCACGTAATACACTTTGTAGGGCGTTGAAACGCTTTGTTTTCCACCAAGAGTATAATGTAGTGCACTTAAGTAGGGAGGACGAAGCAATGTCGCGCAAATTCTCTTTAAGAAACTTTCACCTTGTCTGCAGATATCCGGTCCATTCTTGATTCACCCTCGTAGATGAATGAATGTTAGTTAATAAACGTAAAAAAAAAATAATTAAGCCAATTAGCCTAAGCTGCATATCTTTGGACTGTGGGAGGAAACCGGAGTACCCGGAGGAAAGCGTCAAGAAGTACAAAGGATTTCAATTCGAGACGATTCTGCACACTCTCACTTCAGCTAGGAATGTGGGAAAAGCTGCAGACACACACTTCCTCCGTGCGTTACCATGGTATCGTAGGCGGCTCGGATACCTGTTGCTGCTGCTGCTGTGGAAATTTCACACTATGAAAATGATCATCTTCAGCCTATCCCAGGACACTTTGGGTGCCGATCGATCGCTGGGCACACACCACACACACACCACACACACCACGGGCAAATTGGAGAACACCAGTTAGCCTCATCTGCATGTCTTTGGATTGTGGGAGGAATCAGGAGTACCTGAAAGAAACCCACCAAGAACGGGGAGAACCTCCACAGACCCGAGGTGAGACTCGAATCCTCGACCCTGGAGGTGCGGGGCCGAAGTGCTAACCACTAAAGCCACCATGCCGCCGCTACGGAAATTAAATGTTGAACATTTATTGAAGCAGAAACTGATACATTTGCAAGATGTAGAGAGAAATGATTCCTGTGCAGTTTTTTTTTCACTAGCCTATATGATTGTAAGGATTTATTGATTAAATAGTTTTTTTGAGTAAATCAAACTTTTACATTAATTACAAATTCTTTTTACATATTGATCAAATTGTCAAATTAATATGATACCATCCTTGATAATAATGATAATACATTTCGTCAATCTCTTTATTCGAGCTGCATTTGTTCGCCGCTCCTGATCCAGTGACTGAGGGGAAACTTCGCTTGTCCACTTTTGGTGACACCGTTCACAGTTCCCTGTGGTTTGGAGTCGTGTCCACTTCTCAGGGAACTACAGTACTAGCTGATTGGAACACAGCTGAAGAATCTTACAAACATTAGTAAACAAACATTGCAGGTATTTCATCTTTATTCATCACCCTTTCCCCAGTGTGTGTGTGTGTGTGTGTGTGTGTGTGTGTGTGTGTTCCACTTTGGCCTCTCAAACTGCCAATATGCAAATATATTTGGGGTCAGAGGTCACCATGCCGATGGCAGATCAATACAAGTAGTAGTAAGAATCATGGTATGAAAAGCAAAAAGATCCGGCATGGGACAGGGACCATATCAATCAGCCCCTCCCCCGCCCTGTTGACCCTTCAGGGTCCGAGAGGCTGAATAGGATGGTGTGTGTCCTGTTACCTGACCTCTTGGGTAGGGTGGAGGGGCGAAGAAAGGAAAAAAAAGAAAAGAGAACGGGGGGATGGGAGAGGAAAAGAAGAAGAAAACAAGCCCCGTGTCAGTCACTACTTTTATAAAAGGGGCTCAGAAACTTCCAGGATTCAGTGATTTTACGTTACCGAAAGCAAAACTTCACTCTTATCCATGTTAGACATGTGACCTTTACGAAGCTAAACACTCGCACTGCCTACATTATCATACGCTAATATTACTCTCATTCATAGTATCATTAATGTGCTCATTATAAAGCATTACTGTCGCCATAGAACTAATAATGAACAAAGAACAAAGTTTTTGGAAATAAACAAACAAAAAATAAATAAATAAAACTGTCTGTGTCGATACGGAGAGAAATCTTGCATAACATTTAAGGAAGGAGTCTCCAGTGTCAGCTGTAACTTTCAAAACTTTCTAAAACTCTCAATGCTTTCTAAAGTTTCTCAGCTCAGAAACCCTCAGAGTTACTTATTTATTAGATAAAAGAAATAAAAAAAAGGATAATAAAGCAGCTTTTTGTCATTTTAAGTGTTTAGATTTGTAGAAACCACACTCGCCTTTTACAAAACACACTGCGTATTGATGTGTGTGTGTGTGTGTGTGTGTGTGTGTATGTGTTTGTGCATATACAGCAATGTGATAACTACCTCACTGAACATGCAGTGCATCTACAAACCACTGGAGTGTGTACGTAAATACCCTGCAGTAAAGCGCCCTCATGTGGTAACACACCATATTGCCCGAGTCAGTGTAAGATGAAACATAATTAAATAGAGAAAGAGAGAGAAAAAAAACAATACAGAATGAGGTAATATATATATATTTTTTATTTTTATTATTTATTTGTTTCCCCAAAAATATGTTGCCAAGAACACTGGCACATAACCCGATTAAACCATTATGATTTATATTCCAGATTAAAGGCATATTTATTTTCATTTTATTTTATAATAGACATTTTACCCTGTTATATTGCTGAAAAATGTTAGACCAGAATGGGGGAATAAAATTTATTTTTAAAAAAAATAGTAAAAGTATAGCCAAATTAATTATGAATTTAATTATTATCTATTATTTATTTTGTTTATTTAACTGTTAATTGATTTTTTTTTTCTGTTTAAAAAAATCTAATGCAAAAACTACTCTTCAGAATTAATATTTATTCACAGATATAATTTGTGTTGATTATTCATTATTCAATTAAGGACTATAATACTTAAGAGAATTATTTATTTCTTATTTTATTTATGTTTTATTTCATCCCCTGGTCCTCACGGTAACTCTGTACAAGTGCTGATAAAACTAGTTTAAGGGGGAAATTAGTTTTGCTTTTTGAAAAGAACAAAGATTTGTTTTAACATGAAGCAACAAAACAGGAGTTTAACAGTCTGATAAATTTTCCATAGTGAGAAAAAGAGAAAGTGCTAACGCTCAGCATGTAAACATATCCGAGAAGAGAGAAGGATTTCTTCCGGGAAATCAAAGCGCGAGCCGGGACAGAGACCCGGACTTGGATTAAGACTCGTTCTATTGTTACAAAAGGTGTTAAGGTACAAAAATTTGATATGCAGATTAAAAAGAGTTTAGACCTTGCGTTTCCTGAAGCGAGCCGCTGGTGAACCCGGGTTCAGATAAAAAAAAAAAAAAAAAAAAAAAAACGCCGTGTTAAAGGAATAAACCGAGAAGGAAGCAGAAAGAAAAGACAAGATTAAGACGAAGACACAAGCGTGTATAGCGAATCCTGCCACCAAACCCTGAGACGGAGGCAAAAACTTTCCAACACTTCTTCAAACCGCCGAAACACTGCTGATGAGTATTAATATCAAGCGTGATATAGTGATATATATACTGTAAATATATATATATACATTTATAGACAAGTTTATATTGTGTAGAATAACTGAAGTGCATTATACAGGCTGTTTAAAAAACACTGAAAATTCTGTCCAAGAACAACAACAAAAACCTGCAGACAGTTCACATTAAAAAGCTTACACCATTGTGCAATATAATCTAGACTGTGTATCTTTGTGCTGAGGATAAAACCTGGGGTTTAATAAGTCTACACGTGTGTACGTTCGTGTAAACGTGGCAGAAAGCCGCGAGCCGGCGGTGCGGAGCTTCACGATAGCGCAGTGACGACGTAGTGATGGCGTAGTGGAGTATTCTGTAGCTCAGGCTTCCTCCGCACCACCCTGATCTCTGACGGGCGGGTCACCCCGACGTGCCTCGGATGCCCGATACGCCCCCCGTGCCTCGTTCTCCACGGTGACGCCGTCGCCATGACGCTGCTAGTCGACTCCGTCGAAGCCCTGAGTGTTCTCGATGGCGATGTTCAGCTTCTCACGGAGCTCCTCGAACGACTCGTACGGAGGCAGGTCCAGGCGGTTAAAGCTGAGGCAGAGGCACAGAGAGGACATCAGTAAAACCTTGACTTTTAAACATGAGTGTGTAAGTATTCACACCCTCCATTGCTGTGAAACTCCTACATCAGCCATAATAATGAATTACTATTGCAGTATGAGGTGTGAAAGCATTGCATGATGTCAGTATAGATTTAGAGAACACAGGATTCCAAGGAGCTGGAGCAGTTTCACTTCAAAGGAAAATCTCTTCCAGAATGTGATGCTGCCAGCACCCTGCTTCACAGAAGACATGGTGTTCTCATCTCAAGAGTTACACATAGGCTCTTCTAAAGCCAATTCATGACATGTATGAAGTATGCCATGGTTATTAAAAAAATAAAATAAAAAACAAAACAAAACAAAACAAAAACATCATACCAATAACCATGCTATTAATAATCAAGCAAGATGGAGATCCACAGTTTAGATATGAGAAGCTGTTCCTCGGACAACTAAAAAACTATGTTTTTCCTCAACAGGGTCTGGGCAATTGGTTTTCTTCAGTAGAGACTGGAAAACTGGATTTCCAGTGAAGGAAATGAGAAAATGGTTTTCCTGAGAGGTGGCTGGTAGGTTGGTTTATCTCAGATGGGGACTAAGAAACTGGATTTCATCACCAGGGGCTGGATAACAGTTTTTTCAGCCGGGACCGGGAAACTGGATTTCCTCCAGAGGGACATGAAAACTGGTTTTGCTCAGCGGGCAGCGGGAAGAAACTGGTTTTACCTTAGCGGAGACTGGGAAGAAACTGGTTTTGCATTAGCGGAGACTGGGAAGAAACTGGTTTTGCATTAGCGGGGACTGGGAAGAAACTGGTTTTGCATTAGCGGGGACTGGGAAGAAACTGGTTTTGCATTAGCGGGGACTGGGAAGAAACTGGTTTTGCTCAGCGGGGAGCGGGAAGAAACTGGTTTTCCCTCAGCGGGGACCGGGAAGAAACTGGTTTTCCTCAGCGGGGACTGGGAAGAAACTGGTTTTCCTCAGCGGGGGCAGGCTAAACTGGATTTCTTCAGAAGGGACTGGGAAACTAGTAAGAATGTGTGCAGCAAAATTACAGGGCAAGAGATTAAGACCATGTATTACTCCAGCGAGGTTTATTAGAATATTTATACAATATTTATTAGAATATTTATACAACCAACAATTAAAAAAAAAATTGTTGTGTCAATACAATATTGGTTTACACATTAGATGTTCACCCATAGATCCATTTTAGCTCCACATTATAACAGTCCACAATGCAGGAACATTCAATAGGGGGGGAGTGAATACTTATGTGAGGTATTGCATGCATGACCCATGCGGTCTGAAGGCTGTAAGTTACTCACCACGTGTGAGCCCGGGGCAGTTTGTCTTTGGTCCCCCACTGCTCGATGGTGAATAACTGCGGCCCGTTGGACCCTGATCACCCACAACAAACACAAACACATCCAGGGTGAACGTTTTACAAGCACTCTGTTCACTGTGAGCATTCAGTAACCATCATCTCTGTTCTAACCAATCCCTGTTTTAAATGGTGAGAGGGGGGCGGGGCTAACCGTAGAGCTCAGCGAAACCGTTCATCGGAACGCGAGACGTCCCCGTCACAAACTGCAGCAACCGGATTCGCTTCTCAGCATCCATCAGCAGCACCGCCTGAGAGAGAGGAGGACAGAGTAGTGGACGAAGAGTGAGAGACAGAGAACAGGATGGAGAGACATAATAATGGTACAGAGAAAAAGTACAGAGAAAAAGATTGGACAAAGAGAGACAGAATGAAAGAATGAAATGAACAAGACAGGAACAAAAGAGGGACAGAAAGAAAAAGACGCAGAGAGAGACAGGGTTAATTCTGATATAGCCAGCTGTCAATCATAGAATATTAGGCCACGCCCACTGGACACGTCTAATTGATCAGATCAGCTTGTATTGGAGGAGATTTTAACTTATTTATTCATTTTTAAACTTTGGCAAATATTCAAGATACTATATAATCTCAGTGTCAAACACTCTCTCACTCTTATTCTCTCTGGAACTTGGAGGACACAAGGCGTGGTGGAACACCCTGGACAGTCCAACGTAGGGCACACAAGCAAACACACTATGGCAATTTTGGAAACGCCAATAATTTGTACCCACCAAGCACAAGGAGAACAGGAGGCGGGAATCGAACCCTCGACCCTGGAAGTGTGAGGCGACAGTGCTAACCGCTACGCCACCGAACCCGTCGAGGTTATGCATGAGCTACACAAAACAATCCACACTCACCTTCCAGAACCACTGGATGACGGCTTGGTTGGGCCCGTAGCCGTTCTTATACTTGGTGTTTTCTCTCCAGTCGTTAACGTCCACATCTCCCAACCCGCACATCAACAGCTGAGAGCAAAACGACCGCCAGGACAAAAAAGTACAGACACAGATTGAGTTTTAAGACGAATATATGCGCTTTCTTTTTTTTTTTCAATGTAAATCTAAAACCCACCTCCAGCTCGTTCTCATCAAAGATCTTGATCAGATCCTGTGGGATGAGCTCGTAGAAGCCCTGTGAGAGATTTACATAGGACATTAACAAAAGACAAGAATCTCCACCACGCCTGTAAGAACAGGGACACTGTTATACACAAAACTCCCGTCTTTACCTCCTTGAAGGCGGACATCTGCGTCTGGACCCGGTTCACGAACCTCCACTGCATCACGAGGCTACGGATCAGAACGAGATGCGTTAAACATGTCGGAAACCAATACGCATCCTTACGCACTGATCGCAACGCGGCAGATTTGACACGAATGTAAAATTGCGTCTGGGATCTTACTGGATGTACTCTTTCTTGTTGGAGTCGGTGATGACGATGTCAGCGCCACCTGGCTTTAACTCGCGCTGGTGCGTCTACGAGAAACGAACACAGACACACAAGACAAATCGTTAGGAACATTATCACTCTGTGATGAGCTCAGCTGTCAGTAGGTGTGTCATGTGACCACACCGGAGCCACACCCGAGCACCTGATGTAGACTTTTAACTTTAGAGTTTGTAGTTTCTATGTCGGTATTTAAAGTGTTAACTTAATGAATGACTTAAATCATCACCTGTCCGAAGAGCTCCTCATCGATGGTGAAGCGGAGGTCCAGGTCAGTCGGGTCGTTCTCCAGGATCCATATCAGAGAGTTAAAGTACTCGCTGTCCTAAAGCGACGCACACACTAAATTTCAATATCTAACTACATTTAAAAGTGGTTTAAAAGTAAAAGTAAAAAAAAAAAGAAAAGTACCTAGGCATATGAACTTCACCAATTTTCCCATTAAGATGAAATTTTGCAAGAAATTTGCTACGGCATACGAAGCATTTTAGCCAAATGAGCAAACGGGCCGAACCGAAGTCACGCGCACGTTCAAAACTGGTCTGCATTGCTGGAAAAACGAAGCAAAGTAAGATTACTTATTTTTTTTCTGTTTTTCTTTTTGTTTAAGATTTAGTGAAGACGTAGCCCAACGGGGACCGAGAATGTTAGCAAGAAGAAAAGGGAGCTGCTTTCAGTTTGCTTTTTGAAGCAGCCGGTGCCGAGAGGAATCATGAATTAAGGTTTAATGTTAATTTATTTCATATTTCACTTCATTTACATGTCTTTTTTTAACGTTTACTCTGTCTGTGATGATACAATATTACATGAACACCATATCTGCTCCCTCAGTCGTTTAACGCTGACTGTCTGTAATGATACAATATTATAATATTATATTAATACATTACTTGTTCCCACAGTCATTTACCAATACTTTTGGACCTTACCACTCTTCAAGTGCCATATTGTTCACTGTATTGTTTGTGACTTCTGTGTCCTCCTACTAGTGCAATACAGGATTTACAGTTAAAAAAAAAAAAAAAAAAAAAGGGAAAAAAGCCCCCCTTCCCACGTCTAATTTATTCCTCTTTTATTGTATATCTTTTTAAACATGGACAGCAACTGTAACTAAGACAAAGCAATTTTTTTCCCTTTGGGATTAATAAAGTTCTTTGAATCTTGAATCTTTTAATTGTTTTTATATGCAAAATTATGATTGTAGTGTTGGAAATGAGTAATATTGTTAATAGTTTTGGGAGGCTGGAACGGATCATCTGCATTTACATTATTTTCGATAGGAAAATGTGTTTCACTATACGACATGTCTCCTTAAGGACTCGCGTCTCTGAGACAGATTAAATTTGTATGCCGAGGTTCCACCGTGTCCTAATTTAATATATGTTTTTTTCGTATTAATGATTCCAACTCGGGGTTCTAACGACTCCACTCACCACAGACTCCATGTCCTGTAACGCGATTGGCTTCTGCAGCATCATCTTGTAGAAGGGACGAATGAAAAACGCTGTAGAGAAACAGTAACACACACACACACACACACACACACACACACACACGTAAATACTTTCAAGAAACAAAAAACATTTAGAGGACCGTGGAGACCATACACACACGCACATGCACACACACACACACACACACACACACACACATACGCACCGTCCAGCAGCTTGCCGTGGTAGACCGCCATCCCCGCCACCCGCCCGATGAACTTGAAGTAGGACAGATGATCCTCATTGCAGAGGCCTGAGTTCGGGTTGATCTGCAGCGTGAAGTTGTCCCTGTAAAAACAGCACGTTTAACACTCACGCCATGACATCATCACGCTTTACATAAAACCGCAATCATCTGATCACTCACAGAGCAGAGTACTCAAACAGCCCATAATACGGGTTAAACATCTCCTTGGAGATGAGGTAGAACCACTCTCTGGCCACGCCCCCGTAGTCCAGCCCCCTCTCCCCGGCAAACTCCACCCAGAGGCGGGCCTTGAGGAGGTCGGGTCGCTTGACGGACAGGATGCGGCGGTACGAGTCCTCCAGGAGAGCGTTCCGTCTCACGGACATCTCGAAACGGTTCGGGATGTCTCCCTGAAGAGACACAGAGAGAGAAGATAAATACAGAGAGAGACAGAGATGGTAAAGACAGAGACATACAATACATTAACAGGGAAAGGTAGAGACATTAAACAGAGGGAGAGAGACAGAGACAGAGACAGAGACGGAGTGATGCGGAAAACTGAGAGGAGGGCAAAACAAGGAAGAAAAATAGAGGGACAAACAGGTGGACCGAGAGTGATGGAGAAGAAAACGTTAGAGGGAGACAAAACGACAGAAAAGATGAAAAAGGACAGAGTGAGACTAAAAAAGGTACAGAGAGAGAGAGAGAGAGAGATGAGAAAAAGAAAGAAAGTGACGGACAGAAAAAGAGAGATGGGCAAGTGAGTGAGAGATGGATGAGAAAAAGAAAGAGTGAGAAACAGAGAGAGACCGTGTTGGAGATAGAGACAGATAGACAGACGGAGCGATGGGGTGGAGAGAGAGTGAGGGGCAGGAAGATGGGGAACAGTGAAAAAGGGAGAGAGACAGATAGAGAGACAGACACATGTGGAGAGAGAGAGAGGTAAAGAGAGAAATACACAGAGAGATGGGGAAGAGAGAGAGAGAGACAGACAGACAGAAAAGAGACAGAGGAATACAATATAGGAATGAATGAGATATTGTGTGATCTATAAGAGAGAGAATAAATAAAAAGACAGAATCTACGTACCGGTTTCTTGAGCTTCTTGCGGAAATACTCGTACTTCTGCTTGTAGTCTCTGGAGTAAGGCACGGCCTGCAACACAAACACCAGGCATGAGACACCGCGCACAAGGGACGCCGCGCACAGGGACACCAGTCACACCTGTACATGTAGAGCGCCCTCTATACACCAGTCTCAGCACTACAGTGACTGAAGATGTGTGTGTGTGTGTGAGAGTGTGTTTACTGCAAACACTACAAATCCCAGTCAAGCGTTACTTACTGGTCCAGTGATGGCAGAGTTCTGCAGTCTGGGGTCGTCCCACTGCGTGGTCTTAGTGTCTGTAGAGGAGACAGTTCACTTCATTATATCGCTGCTCTACACACACTTGTAGAATGGATGATAGAGGCTGATTGTGTGTGTGTGTGTGTGTGTGTGTGTGTGTGTGTGTGTCACTTACTGTGATCGATGTAGAAGATTCTTCCGTCACTGTGAACCCTCTCCTCCCAGCCAGGCTACAAATCAAAACACACACACACACACACACACACACACACACCATGCTTGTTCACTGACAACTTCACGTACGAGTATAATATTCATCTAGCACAACCTGTGACCTTTGACCTTACCGGCAGAGGCCCGAGGTCGTTGGGGTCAAGCGAGGCTTGTTTCCTCACGTGAACTGGAACCCTTAACCTGGGGTCTTCCTGTTCGGAAAAACAGAGGAAGTAGGAAGTGGTGCATCAAAAACAGGAAGTGCTGATGGAGCTGACGGAGGGATTCGAACTGATATTGGTTTATCGATTTATTGATTTAAGTTCACTTTGAGAGGGAGAGAGAGAGAGATGGGGAAAACAGACAGACAGAGATAGGGCAGAAAGAGAGAGAGACTCACTCACGCGCACACGCACACTCGCTCAAGCACACTCACGCACACTCGCACGCACACTCGCTCACACTCTCTCACACACACTCTCACACACACTCTCACACACACACTCACACACACACTCACACACACACTCTCACACACACTCTCACACACACTCTCACACACACACTCTCACACACACACTCTCACACACACACTCTCACACACACTCTCACACACACTC
>JAQMYJ010000038.1:2544766-2566661 GCA_030014305.1 Clarias laeviceps
GGCACTGGCTGGGAATCGAACCCGGGCCTTCCGCATGGCAGGCGAAACACCTACCACTGAGCCACCAGTGCCCTGTTAAATAAAATGTATTATTATTATTATTATTATTATTATTAGACAAAGACAAACAGACAGACAGATACACAGAGGCAGGTAGAGAATCAGGCAGACAGACAGGTAGAGAGATAGACAGACAGACTACAAAGGATCAAAAAAATCCTTTGTAGAAATGATTTTCTTTTTGCTCCAATTAAAGATTTTTATAATAAATTATAAGTAAGGCGTGAGCTGCGTGTCTGTCAGTCTCATTAATGAGGGCTTGGTCTTTGTGCCTGTCAGTCTCATTAAAGAGGGCGTGGCCTCTGTGTGTCAGTCTCGGTAAAAGAGGTATGGCCTCTCTCAGCAATAAACGTATTTCTCATATTACAATTTTCTTCATGTATTGCTGTGTCACATCTCACCTCAGAAGGAGCGAGTAAACCTTGACACGAGTAAACGGGTGCTAAGGGAAAGCACCGGGAGCTTTGATGCTCACACACACACACACACACACACACACACACACACACACACTAACACACACACACACACACACACACACACACACACACACACACACACCAGGGAAATGTATTATGAGACATGTATTAAAATATTTTACTGGTAAAAATTTGCAAAACAAAAATGTTTCAGAGCTGAGCTTACCCACAAACCCGAGCTGCCTGCTTTTGGAATAAACAATATCCAGTTTCGAATGTCAACACACCTCCAACTACGAACCCTCATAACACACCACAAAACTACCTGCATAAACTTCATCAGATCAGTGATGTTATCATCTCTACAGCTGATATGAGTGCTGAATCAGTGCACACACACACACACACATTACTGTAAATACACTATCTGTGTTCTCTCTGTATTGCACACTGAAAACACACAAACACGAGTAGAACTTATTTCTCCAGTGAGAGACACAGGCTTTACTGGTGACATGGTATTTCTTTTGCTTTCTTGCTCTCAACATGTCCTGTTTTTCCACAGCAACACACATTTTCTCAAAATTAGGGGCTTAAACCACAGAGCAGCAGGAATGCAGTCTGTTCAGCTTTCTAGAGCAGATTTGAGTCAAAATTTCAGCTCCGAGCCGAGAACAGCGCAAACAAGAATAAGCAGACAGACTACAAAACACTCATTTAAAGCTTGTTGAAGTTCAGGATCCTAAACAAAGGCGACAGTCTGCTAATTCTGATAGCATTACTCTATATTGCTCACTTCAGAAATCCTATCCTTCCATCCATCCATCTATTAGGACATTCATCACTTCCCCTGATATGTTCATCCATTGGTCCATCCACCAGCCTATTTACCAATTCATCCACAGGTCCATCCGCTGGTCCTTCCACTAGTCCATCCACCTACCCAACCAGCCATTCACAGAAACAGCTGCCCATCCATCTTCTCATCCACTTATCTTTCCATCCATCATAAATCAGAGCAGCTTCCCATCCATTAATCTATTCAACAAGTCTTCCATCCATCAATCCATCCATCCTTTCAATAACCCATCCACCTACCGAGTCAGTCATTTACAGACTTGACTTCATCTTGTTGCCATGAATCCATACAGATACTCAGTAATTTTCTCATCCATTCATCCGTCCATCTATCCTTTAATCTTACCAGCTGCCCATCTATTAATCTATTCAACAAGCTTTCCTTCCTTCCATCAGTTTATTACTACATTCAACGATTCATCCACCAGTCCAACTAGCACTCCATCCACCGGTCCATCCATCAGTCCATCCTCCAGTCTATCCATCTAGCCAGCCAATCATTCACCCACTCTACCATTCATCCAGCTGCCATACTGCTGCCCATCCATCCATCCATCCATCAAGATATTAATCCACTCAGCCATCCTTCCAGTTGCCCATCCTACAATCCTTTACATCCAGCATTCATCCATCATTCATCCATTCCCCAATCCATCTATCAGTTTAACCATTCATCCAACCAAATAAAATATATCAATAAATATATCACCACAACAATACATTAGATATGGAGCTTGTTTAAGTAACAGAGAGAAACTCAATAAAAACAGTAAATCTAACAGATTTCAGTTCTTGACAATATCAGCTAAGATCAGCTCTATATGCACTGGCTCACATGCTTAACCACTCAAATGTGTTTTACCATCACTAAAACAGAGTGCATCTGTGAAAGTAAAACATTGGTGCTGGTGGAATGTGTGATTAATGCACTGTGATCTAATAAGCACTAAATATGAATTAGTCTGTGTTGTCTTCACTTGTCACACACAGATGAGTATGTAAAGCATGCATGAAAGCATGCACGGGTGTTTTATCAGTCACCTTTCAGACATGCCGAGGAACAACAGCAGTGGAAAAAATGTCCAGCGTAATCATCTGGAGCGGTCCGGCCCGGGTTAGGTTAGTGAACACAAGGGGGGAAAGTCAAGCCATGCCAAATCTTTGAAACACAAGCTCTATGGTGTGTGCTGAAAAAGAACCGACTTTGATGATTAAGGAACGCGGTTTCTATTCTCCAGCTCTTCGGCTACAGTTCGAGAGCACGGACATTACCCTCAGAGCTGAATCAGATGAATCAAGTCTAAACCGTGCTGTGTTGTGGTTCACTGGGCTTATCGGTCAAGCGAGAAACACTCCTCTAATCTTGCCACTGATGTAGCCTGATAGACAAAGAGCTAGGGATCAGAGCTAGGGTTACGGTAAGAACATTGGTTCCAGACCACCAAAGTAAATAATATTCCCAACCTGCTCCATTTTTCAAGGAATAAAACAACATTTCTTGCACAAACAAACAGCTGATCACTGCTGCTGTACTACAAAAATATGATGGTGGGTAGAGTCCCAGAACTTCCAAAAGCGTAAAAGTTAGTTAGTTAGCTAAATCTAAACAAGGGTTAAATCTCGCAAAAGAAACAAAACCAAAGTTTGTCTGAAGTGCGTACGTCCGCCTCATTAAAGTGTCAGGAATGCGGAGATGGGAAATGCAAACAAACCGTTAACAAAGTTACCAAAATCCCCAGTACAAATATAAGCCAAGTGCAAAGAACACTGAGCTTGTGCTCAATAAAACTCTTACTGACTATGAATAATCAGTGGTGTCCAAAATACATAAATCGTGTACTTGGGGGGGGAAGTAGATAAAGGTACCCTAGATAAAGTATTACCCTACACACAATGTACAGTTAGGTACTGTAGTGTGTAGGTGGCAAGTATACTGCTTTTGGATTAGATTCCCAAAAGAAACTTAAAAAATTTTAATATGTCAAATTTAGATTGAGTGCACAAGACGGGGTACACCCTGCACGGGGTGCCATTACATCATTAGGGCACACGCACTCATGCACTACGGCCAATTTGGGAGCACCAATTAGCATTATCTGCATGTCCTTGGACGATTGGAGGAAACTCGGAGGAAACCCACCAGACCTGAGACGGGACTCGAACCCTCATCCCTGGAGATGCGAGGCCACAGTGCTAGCCACTACACCAGCGTGCTGCCTAATTGTCCTAAACATTAAAAAAGTATGCTATTTCTTCACAATTGTACAGTAAGTCAAACTTACTGATATTGTTAATACTTGGTTGAAGTATGGAGTTGTTAAAATAATTCTTGAGTACAGTAACAAAGCATTGAACATCACTGTGAATAATCTGATTTAAAATGTTTTATGTGTCACATCCGATGTTTAATTTGTTTTATTGGCACTCCTGCAGCACTACAGCTCTATGCTTTGGTGCTGTCTTGTCTACGCATACAAAAAAATTACTGTACCCAAAACATACAGTATGATTGGTTCACTGCCTGTGGGTGAAACCTCTCCGCAACAATACTTACAGTTTCAGAAATGTTTTCTGGCGTTCCCTAGATCAATATCCCTTCATCGCGGTTGCATTCTGCTTACGATCAAAGCATATGCTGGAAATGAACGTGAAATGATTCGTAATGTCATGCCAGTGCGAGAGGGATTTATTCACGTTTACTGCCTTTAAATTGTCACTTATAAAAACACAACCCTGTGGTTTGGCCTTTTCATACCGCGCTCGTTTGAACCGTGTCAGCGGCGCAGCTGGTGTTTCGGTGAACACGTGTCGAGAGCGCTCGCTCTTTCCGTCGAGGGCCATTACATTACTGCGATGCTGGATCCCATGATTCAAAGCTCTCTCATTCACAGCCACCATCAGTGGCAGACATCAGAGAATTGCTTCCAGCTTGAGTGACAAGTAAATGCGTTCACAACGCGGCGACGACAGCGGAAAAACAAACTTGGAAGGAGGTTAAAATTTACACACACACATCTGCTACCTATTTACATCAGCAGGCACTGCTCTCGGCCTTAGGGCAAGTGTACAGCCGTGCACAGACCGATCCTGGAGTGACCTTGAGGAGAAAAATGTATGGTATTGAGGGACTCGATAACACGTCTGAGGTTCCCTCGAGTGTGAGGCCACTCGGGACAAGCGAGGAAGAATTAGAGCCGCTAATGCGCTGAAATGTGTCGTTTGCATAGGCATTCTCGGTAATCTACTGTTTATGGGGACGGCATTCTTTGCATACACTTCTAAAGCCTTAATCTACAGCTTGTCTCGTTTGAGGAAGGCCTTCCGGCCTTTACACCCTGACCTGAGAGCTACTTAATTTCCTGAAACGTCCATATTTTGCTATGTCTTAGCAAAGTTAGCACAGGTCTCAGTGCTGAAATATCCCTCAGTCAATGCATTTTTTTACACCTCAAACTCTTTATTTCACTCCTCTTCCACATTTGCCGTTTCTGTGTCTCAGCTACTTCTGAGCTGAACCCGGGGGGAGGGGATCTTACTATATGAGGTCACATAAGGTGGAAAATCTAACTGTGGCTTGGTTAAACACTAAACCATACAAAAAATGGCAAAAGGACAAAAAGCAGGGAATGTACAGTATTTTCTCACATTGTTTTTTACATGCACACCCGAGACCCATATAAATGATTAAAAAGTACATTTTGCATAACAGGTGCCCTTTAAACATTATATTTCTTCAGACATTTACCATCAAGCAAATTTAAAGTGATCAATTAAGACTACAGTCTGGATGTTGATAATGTTGTAAATGACTATTATAACTAGAAGGCAGGTGCACAACTTCATCACACCAGATACATCAACAGTCTAATGGTGACTCCAGGATGGTGGCCTACTAGTCAGAGCTGCAAAGACCAAAAAAAGAGTTTTAAGATTAAACTTGCCTAAAGAACACGGATGCTGGAGCGAGGACGATTAGAAGGAAATGTTACAGAAAGACAAATCTAATTCTGAGACGAGACAAAGAACCTCATTTGTCTGAAAGGGAAAGAAACGACAAGATGTTGAAGAAGTGCTTGATACCATCTGTCAAGCGTGGTGGAGTTAAGCGGGTGCTTCGGTGGAGATTTATACACGATTAAAAGGTTCTTGAACAAGAAAGATCACCACATGGTGTTTGACTGAAGCCAATTTACTTCTACAACAGGAACAAAACTATTTGGAGAAGAAGCAGTCAGCTGGTATTTTGCACAGTCCCCAGACAAGCTGATGAGAAGCTTCAGGAGCAGACTGACCGTATGGGTGTGTACAAAGTGTCCATGAAGCCAATCCAAATGCATTGGCTGAAATTTCCTCAATAAACTGACAGCTAGAATGTTGGAAGTCCACAACTGCTGTAACTGCTGTAAAGGGAGGATTTAATGATGGAGGCAAAATGAGATTTCAACCTCTTTTGGTGTCATTTGAGTTTTTATGCAAAATCATGGCAGTAACCACGTTCCACGTTAATATTAACTGGAAATACAACACTTGTGTAGATAAAAAGAAACAATTAAAGTTCCAAGTAGTTACGCGCCAACAGTTTTGCTTTTGCCTGCTAATAAATTGCCACTCAGTTGTAGCCATCGCTTCTGTCCTACAATAAATAAAAATAAAAAAACACCAAAAAAACAGAAAACAGTACTCAGCAGGGTGACATTATCATGATTAAACCAATGCTAAGGAAACTTACAATAATGCTTCTATGAAAAATATATAAATAAACGCATGAACGTACTATTAGACAACTGTAATTTTGACTGTAACTGTCATACTCATTGTCTACGGGTCTTAAAACATGTAAATAAATAAATATATAAATAAAAACAATCGGCCAATGCACAGTATTGGTTCTAATTTTGGATATTTCTTTATGTTGTACATATAATATAGAAAATGTGTGTGGCCAAAAGAAGCTACTTCTGAAGTTTATGCAACATGAAAGTGACCAATCTCACTTCCTAAAAATTTCAGTGATATTATTTGTGCCCCTAAAATGGCCATGTTTCACCGTTATATTGTCTCGCTTCAAACAATAATCAATTTAAATGGCAAATTATTCATATTTATTTATGAGTATTGATAGTAAAATTGGTGTCAGCTTCTAAAAGCATATGACCTGTAAAAATTATTGCTTAAATTGTTTTTTGGTTAAAAGCCTAAAAAGCAAACATTCTGTAGTGTCCGTAACCATGTCAAATTCATGCTGCAATATCTTTTGCATTTTGCATTTTAGAATAATACACTTTTTCAGGTTTATGTCTTTCATGTGAAATCTAAATCGGCCAAGTTTCATCTGAATGACAATTAAGATCACTGAACGATTTGAATTCGAAAAAAGTTACAGACACTACGGACATAAAAGGGCATTAAATTGTATTTAGCAAAAGTATTTCTTTTTAACTGATAAAATATTACTGTGTATGCATATTATTTACAAATAACAAAGAATGGATTGTGAGATAAGAAACATTAACTATTTTGAAAAATGGTGTTTTATAATCCTATCTGAAAATTCACTTTTTCACCTAGGTGACACTTTTCAGCACCGATACCATGTTTTGGCTGAATAAAGTCTTGATGGAGATCACCAGACATCTCTGAGTCATCGGCTGAGAACCCCTGCACCAAACAAAACAAATAAATACTTCTAACGTGCAGAATACACATTAAGGATGTGTACAGACACACACAGTATACATTTTACACGTGTAAATGTAATATACGCCTCATGGACAGAAAAAAAGCCTGCTATTATTAATAACAGAGCTGTATTGGAATCTAGAAATAGACTCAAGACACATTAAAGACTAGAAATACCCCGTCAGCCCCATACCACACCATCCTACCCCCCTGCCCTCCCCTCCTCTCCCAAACCCCAGCAGCTGACTTCGTGCCATGTGCACTCCTCTCAGATCATGTCGTTAAATTTGAGTCGCTGGCACTGGGCGTTTCAGTGCCGAGGCCAGACAAGCTGGAGACAGGCAGCTCCATATTTATACCCCTGCAGGAGGCCGTGTCAGCTATCTGCTATAATTATCCACAAGGTAAACAGTTAAAAAGATTTCTCATAGTGCTAAAGGGATAATAAAAATGGAGGACCCCCCGTACTGCCCTCCCTTTATACCATATTTGTATAGAAATATGTACACACTCTGGGTTTCTGTCTACAAACACAGAAGAACTAGTTTAAATTCTTTTTCGAATGTTTGGGGGGTTGGGGGGGGGGGGGTTATGGCTGTTTGGCCAAAACTGTTGTGCAAAATATTTCCCAGAAAGCTCAGCTCCAGAGTAAACAAGAGGCACAAGCAACAATTGTCAAGAGTGTGATCATAGGGGCTAAAATCTGTACAATCAGAAACACACACATATGCACACACACACAGACACAAATTGTGATTTTTAGCCAAACTTTCTTACAAAAGCTCCTCTATGAGACTCAGACTCTGAAAATACCAAGAGATTCCCCCTAATCTTTACTACGACTATTTGCATAAGACTAATACTGTTCGAGAAGAAGCTGGGCTGATAAGGATAAAACTTTCTCATCTAAGTAAGAAATATAAAAAATATATGTGGAACCCATGACGAATTCAGTAAACAAATTACTCGCTGAATAATCATCCATGCTATTTTAGCAGTTAGACTACCCTCACTAGCATCCTTTCTAGCAGTAACAAACACTCGAGCTTAGAGTTATGTTTTGAATTTGATATTTACTTAACTTCAACTCTTTTCAACCATCTATATCCAACATTAACTGCAAACGAACACTAAGTATCCCCAGAAGAAATCAGACCCCTTACCCCAGAGTTGGTAAAAGCCTGTTGATTTTTAACATTGTCGCTGGAATCCTTTGGCAAGTTGGGCTCTTTCACACTATTCCCTCGAGACACGTGTATATGCACATGTGCCCCTCCGTTCACGCAACTGAGCTGTTGTGTGTTGGACATATGGCATGATATCCCAGTGCTCGAGAAGGGCACCTCAAGGGAAATACTCCTCTGCAAACCTCGGGGAAACCAGATTTCCCGAGACGGGTTGGATTCGCCGATAGTCGGATACGTGTGGTGTCTCTTCTCAGTCGATAACTTCCCTGTGGGAAGCACACAAGCCGAGGTGCTACGGTACAGCTTCGGATTACGGTTCCCAAGCTTTGTGTTAGCTTCCTCAGACTTTTCTGAGGATTTAGAGCAGTCGATGCTGACCACAGTTCTCGTCGTGTTTCCTTTCCCAGGTGGAAGCGGGGGCTGGTTTGTAGGGTGTACCAGCACACCAGAGTGCCTTTCAGGTTGTTCGGATCTTACGGACAAGTCATTTGAAACGCTAAACTGCAGAATGGGCCTGGCATCCCGAACCTCAGTGGGCTGAGCATAGCTGCTCTTAGACAGTCGAACTCCATTCACCGCTGATGCGACGGAGACCTTGGTCTCGTCTGCAGACACATCTGTCGGCGAAAGCTGCAGCTGGTGCGAGGTCTGAAAGGGTCCTCGGGTAGACGTGGGGAGCAGCGGAGCTGCCACGGGACTGACGGGTGAAGCTGGCGGTGTGGTACAGGGACTACGTGGGAAAATGACCAATGATGAGCAGCGACGTAAGGGAGCCTTGGTCCTCCGACGGGATGCGCCTTTATCGTGGGACATCTTGCGCTCGGCAACGTCCGAATCGAATATGCTGTTGCTGCTACAGTAGCCGACATCACTAGCAGTGCTGCTGCTACACGATCCTCCGTCAGAGCTGCCTCCAGCACCGCCGTCACAAATCCCGTGGTCCGTTTCCTCTCCACCGCCACCACAAATTTCTCCATCCAAATTCTGCCTGCTGGAAGACTGCAAAGAAATCTGCAGTGTGCTCTTCCTATTCCCAGCGCTGCTGTTCACTTTGGGCACAAATACAGTAGTATGCCGTTGGAGGCTGCCGTAATCTGGTGACAGAGGTGGCAGACCGAGAGCCAGTTGCCCCGGAGTCACTTTCATATGAAATGAGTTGGGGTGAGGCAGAGGGTCCGCAGGGCTCCGAGCAGGTGTCCCAAGCCCGTCCTCTACCTCATGGCTGCAGCTTTCAGACAGAGGGTCAGTGTTGCTTCTCCTCGCAGCAAAGTGCAGGCGCAGACGGCGTGCCATTTAGCCTGACCCCTTAATCCCAAACAGACATGGTGAAAAAAAACTGCTAAGTGCAGATTAAAAAAGAAATAGAGAAAGAAACAGCAGAAGGCGGTGAGAGGCAGTGCAACTGTTCCAAGTCCCACGCTGTGATTACAATCGTTAACGTTTGCACATAGCCAAAATAGCTCCAGTGACAAGTTGCATTCCTCCTGAGGTTCCTCCAATGCTAATGGCCAGTGCAGGTCAAATGTGCTGCACAGAAAAGTGCTGTACAGCCTATAGCGCTCCACCGTGTGTCAGCAAACTCCCAGGTGGTCCATCTCTTTAAGGAGCTGAAACAAATTCTGGCTCAGAGTATCCTGAAGGCAACTGCGACGAGCAGGCACAAAACACCCACTAAACGCCCCCTTCTTTCGGCACAACAGTCCACAGTCAGACCTCTGTCCTGCTTTAACTGCACTAACGCATTTCTGCAAAAAAATATCCAGAGCCTGAGACCTTGCCTCCATCCCCTTAAAAAAGGAAAAAAAAAAAAAAAACAGCCCGTGATCAGCACACTGCAAAAACAACAGGCTTCTGTGCATGAAGTTTTGAAAGAGAGCTGTAACTTGCCTGCCTCTGTGCCAAGCTCTGATTCCGCCAGAGCTGCAGCCTGCTCATATTTTTACCTCCCGTGGGGTTAAATTACGGCAAATAAAGCGGAATGGCTTTCGGATTTAATTCTGTATCAAACTGAGGATCAGGTTTCCTAAATGCCGGGTTGTGGAAATGTTTGAGAAGCCGGCAGAGGGCTTCGATGTACTGCGAGAAGATTACAAAGTTTATAAACTCAGCGTCTGCCTTCAGCAACTCGACAGCTATTAAACTAAACACTGAAAAAAAAAAAAAAAAAACTGCTGCCCCGCTGGAGAAAAGAAACCTGAACTTGCCTGGAAGCTTGCTTGAGGGTTTTGACAGAAGTGTCTTTTTATTAAGGTTGAGGTTAAGGTTAAGGAGGAGGCTCTGGAGAGCCCTCTAGCTCACATGGACTCGTGCCACTGCGCGTGTCATTTTAGCTATGCTGCAGCGGCCAGGGACGGCCCGTTCGTCTGTCAATGCCATTCCAGCAACATCAATCAGAAACAATTTCATGTGGAAGAGTTATTTCAGAGTCTGTAAACAGTCCCTCGGCATACTAAACCGAGAGGAACAATAGTCGGGGAAGCGTTTGAAAAGATCTGCAACTAGTAAACTCAATGCGTTCAGTCTAATTACTGAAAATTTTGCCCCACAACAAACAGAAATAAACAGAAATATCATTCATTAACTGTTATTGCAATCCCGATCTGGCAAAAGAATTGCATTATGCAACAGGATTTAAGATTTCTACGCAATTTATAACTTTTTTTGTATTTGATGCCCCACAGCTCTTCCATCCTTAATAATACATAAAGTTCAATCACAATCTTATCTGTAATAAATGTTATTCTCTATATTATATTAGTGTACATGTACAGTACAAAATACAGTTTACTTATATTTACTTACTGTCTACTTTATTACTAATAGCTGTACCTCTGCTCACTCCATTATCATAACTCTTAGATCTGGTAAATTTTGAGTCAATGGTTGTAGTTTGTGCATATTTTGGAGTGATAACCAAACTGTATGATTTTTTTTTTTAAGTGAAGACAATTTTTGTCTCATAATTTTGTCGTTATTTATTTTAAGCGACATCTCTCTCCCTCTCTAAGTTTATCAATGACAACTCATTTATAATTAATTCTTTTGAGGGATAACTCAGTTGTGCGTGTAATTTCAGTAGATGACAGTTTTGCAAATGTTTGTGTAATAAGTCATATATTTAATGTGTTTAGGTAATTAACAGTTTTTGTGTAATTTTAAATGATAACTTATCATTTAAATATATTTATGATATATATTTATTAGAAATTAATTAGAAAATAATTAACAGGTTAATATGTAATTTTGAGTGAAAATTTAGCTGTGTATTTAAGTGATAACTCAGATACTTAGTGTAGTTTTGAGTGATACAGTTTTGTGTAATTTTAAATAATAATGCAGAGTTTTGTGTAATTATGAGTGATAACTCATATACAATGTGAATGATAACTGTCTTTTTGAAACAGTTTTGTTGTGTAATTTTGAGTAATAACTCGTTTTTTGTGTAATTCTGAGTAATAATTAGTTTTTTGTATAATTTTAAATAACTAATTTTTTGTGTAATTTTGAGTAATAACTCATTTTTTTGTGTAATTTTGAGTAATAACTCAGTTTTGTGTGAATTTGAGTGATTACTAGTGATTAATACTTGATATGTTTTTGAACAATATCTCAGTCTCTGTGTAATTTTGAATGAAATACTTTTGTGTAATTCTGAGTAATAATTAGTTTTTTGTATAATTTTAAATAATAACAAATTTTTGTTTGTAATTTTGAGTAATAACTAATTTGTGTAATTTTGAGTAATAACTCAGTTTTGTGTGTATTTGAGTGATTACTAGTGATTAACACTTGATATGTTTTTAAACAATATCTCAGTCTGTGTAATTGTGAATGAAATACTTTTGCGCAATTTTGAGTAATAACTTGTATATGTGCTTTGCTTTTCAGTGAAACTTGAAGCTTTTGTGAAATTTTGAGTGATGACACATAGACTTGTGTAATATTTCATCTTTTGAGTGATGAATCGCCATTTTCATGTAATTTGAACAGGAAACTGAGAGACTCGGTGTGGTTTTGAGACGTAACTTGTAGTCTTTGTGTAGTTTCTTGCTGTTTTTGTGAGATTTGCAGTGATAACGTACATTGGCTGAGTCATTACTCAACAGGTTTTTAGAAATTATGAGAGATAACAATATACATCTTTTTAATGACAAGTTTAATACAGTAATTTTACATGATAATATGTGTACATACAGTATATACTAATTTATTGTTTTGTTTTGATGTCAGTATGAACAATATCTCAGTTCCTGTAATTGTCAGTGCACTTGATGTAGAGCTCATAGCAGCATAACACAACTACACAACTGTGTAAAGATGAGCAGATCTGCAGCAGAAACATGGATTTGAAGTGGACAGTATTTACAACA
Organism: Clarias laeviceps; assembly: GCA_030014305.1. Taxonomy (NCBI): domain Eukaryota; kingdom Metazoa; phylum Chordata; class Actinopteri; order Siluriformes; family Clariidae; genus Clarias; species Clarias laeviceps. The sequence continues at coordinate 2,557,340 of JAQMYJ010000038.1, forward strand.
CTAATGCACTGCTCCGGCAATATGTTGATTTTTTTCCTACCTGGCGGCAGGTGTGTCCTCGTGCCCGCTCTCTCTCTCTCTCGCTCTCTCTCTCTCTCTCTGACACACGCGTATGGTGGAGCGCTGCTGTTTGTGAAACCGAACACTAGTTTTATTATTCGGCCGTTTGTTTGAGCTCTGCTGAGGAAACCATTCACAAGCGATTTTAACAAACGAACTCCTGTAACACTCCAACAACTTTTACAGCATTACTTTCACCCTGGTAACGCCACCCCTGGGCATATCTCATTTCCAGTCCCTGCGGTTTATTACAGCGAGCTGCTAAAAAGCCATCCTTGTCCATTGACTGCAAATTATAGCTGGGGTTAGACGCTTATTATTCAGGCACGAGGCCAAAGTTCACAGCTTTAGAGCTCAACTCCACGCGTCTCAGCTTAAACAGGGTGATTTGCGATCGCTTTGTGCCTTTCACATAAAGATCCGAGCGTGAGGTGGCAGATCCCGGATCAGCATCGGCGCTCTTGCTTGATAAATATTGACCGTGGTGTTATGTTTTACTGCTTTAACCTGCAGATTTTACCTTATTAAACGCAACACGGTACGGAATAAGGGCGACATTCATCAGCACCGAAACCTGAGCGTCGACTCCGATTCACTAAACGTGATTTAAGTGCTTTAATTCAAACAATCTCACACACACACACGAAATGAGTCGACTTTATCTCACCTTTCATGCCAGTGTAAACATGCCAAAGTTACAGCATGGAAAAAACACACACTTACCAAACGGTTCTCATCAAACACCTCGAGCAGGAGACGATGCTTCCGCGGATGAACCTGAAACCGAGACAGAAATCATCTCTTAGGAATGAAATCTCAACACAAATTAAATCCTGATGATGATGATGATGATAACACTGTTAGCTACTCCGTACATAACACACACAATCAGCCGGACAGATCTGGTGTCGGACGTGCGCTTCTGTAGTTACAGGAGACACTAATCATTTACTGTCAATTGAAAACTTGGAAAAGTTCGCGTGGACCTCACAGACACTCCCAGGAATTTGAAGAAGGAATTGTACAGAAGCCATTACAGATACAGAGAGTTGTATATTTTATGGATTTAAAAATCCATGCGTGCATTCGGCGGCGCGGTGGTGTAGTAGTTAGCACCGTCTCCTCGCACCACCAGGGTCCAGGTTTGATTCCCGCCACCCTGGATACATGGATAGATGGATGCATTCATATAAAATGTGTCTGGAAACTCACATGAATTTAAGTTAAGTCCTGACCCAGTGATGATGATCAGGCCGGTGATTAATACACCGATGATGCTGAATGCTGAGTGGTTGGAACAGACGAGAGGGGAAATGAGGTCGCTGCTGAGGTTGTTACATTAATAACTCATTTTTAAATTGTATCTTTAGGCACTTTGCAGCCTGTCGCAGTAAAACCTTTGATCTCATTTCTTTCAGTTAATCTACAGTATTTATTTTTCAGTATCTGATTACCAGTACATTTGTGCAATATTCTTTCCTTTACACTACATTTCAAGTGCAATATTAGTATATTAATTATTTTTAGTGCAATATGTAACATCCCGTGTGCTACATTTAATTCTATTTTTACTTCTATTTATTGTTATTTTTCTTTAAATTTGTATTTCTTTCATTTTCTTTCTTTCTTTATTTTTCTTTCCTTGTCTAATCAAATTTTTTTCCTTTATTCCCGGTAAATTAATCAAAGCAACTGTATAACCAAGACAAAGCAATTTCCCTCTGGGATTAATGAAGTTCTTTGAATCTTGAATCTAAATCTTAATTTCAATTTATATGGAAAAAAAACTTTTGCACAGTAGTGTATATTTGAGGAAATATGTGGTTCATTTGCCAAGAGAAAAAATAACTATAATAATAATAATTTTACAATTTGTTAATTTCTTATAGTTATTTTTTTTAATAGTAATTTCCATTAATCACCATTTCACATTTTAGGAGGAAATTTTTTTAAATCCCTCGAAAAGTTGTTGCGATTTGCAAAATGGTGAAAAGAATCTAGAGATTTTTGATATTTGCAAAAAAACTAAATAATGGTCTGATGCAACACTTTTGACAAATCATGTTTCAGGGATCCTTTGAGGAAGAGGTTCGGAATCACCTCGAACCCTCTGATGAGGACGAGGAGAGACTGAGACGAGTCCCAGAGACGCGACACTGAGACGTGGAGCTCAATCTTACACCAGCAGGAATAGATGAATAGATCCATGTGGTGACAAAAGGGAATGAGATTCTCTCAAACTACATACGGAACAATATGAGAAATTCTGAATTATTATAAGCAGCTTTTATAAATAGACACACAGAGGCTGGAGCTGAGGATTAGATTATTAAACAGTCTGAAATGTGGATCATTCAGTCAGTCATGGGTTTGGTCTATGGTTTCCTTCTGTGGGGTGTCTTTTAGAATCAGCTGTGTGTGTGTGTGTGTGTGTTTGCTGTAAATGGACAGTGACTCATAACAGCACTCGCCGGCAGACAGACTCGGGTCTGTTTTAGCTCTGCAGTGAGCCGGGGACTCCAGGACTCCAGGACGCAGCACGAGCATCACACTCACGGCAGTGTGCGAGTCCACAGGATAGAAAATAATTAACTGCTAAGTGGGACGTGTTTGTGTAGCGGCGCTCAGACCCTGAGGATTTCTCTGGCGCACAGGCAGAAAAACACTCTCTCACACACACACACACACCATATATTATTATTGTGATAATTATATGCATAAAGTGGTCTAATGTACATGTGGGCGTGCGAAGGTTCACATCGAACACTCAGCACTGTAAATAACAGGTACAGGGTGGAGCACATTTGTCCACAACTTATTCTATTCTAAGCAATCTTAGATTACAGATATTAGATAACGAAAAACCAACCAGACGCAAGAATTCAAAAGTGCCATGATATCACAGGGTCAGCTGCGGAATTATTGGCACCCTTGATGAAAATAATACATGGATCATACATTGTCAAACTGCGGACCATTTTTTAAATCTTCTGCGTCACAAACAAACCTTCAATCACAACACACGAGAGAACGATAATTGAGGAATATCACGGCGTTTAAATCACATGGCTTTGTTGTTATTAGTTCTAGTTATGTTTTAAAATTAAATACACAGTCAAAGACATTTTTCAGGAATTTAAACCTAATAAAAAAAAATTTATTATTATTTTTTATTTATTTATTTGGTATAAATGAACTCCGCTGCACTACCCTTATGGCCCACTAGGTGGCTGCCTAGAATGGGGAACACTGATCTATAATAAATAGAATAATAATTCTACTTTTCTTCAATTGTTATAACCTATTCAGTCAATAATAATACAATCATCTTGTAAGTGTTGTTTTATCTTTCAAATAGCTGACTCTGTCCAAAAAAATAAGTGGCAAAATTATTGGCACCAGCAAACTGATTTTTTTTGTGCACTTTCTTTTTTAAAGAAATGCCAATATTGCTTTTTAATCTCTTGCAACTTTGTGGTCTTCTATGACCATTTCCTGTTTTACTGAGGTAACACACAGCAGAAATCCTTTTGTTGCTCAACACGATGGATAAAACAACGGCGTTCTTTAAAAAAGGATTTTGCACAGATTTTGAAACTGCAAAAGTAAGCAAAAAAAAAAAAGAAAGAAAAACTGGTATTCAACTGACAGGAGTTTTAGAAGAAAATGAAAAGAAGCAAAGAAGTTTGCAAAGCATACAGCAGAGCTCTTGCAATGAAGTCTCACCCTTCCAACTTTGTTAGGAGAACCAGGACAGGCCTCACCAAACACTGAAATCTGGGGTGCCATTAGTTTTTTTGGGGAATATGGATCATAATGAAAATTTGTGATACTGAAGGAAAACTTTATTTTTGTCCTAAAAAAATAAAATTAAATCAGTATAAAGTTACACATCAAATCCAGCACTCAAGAATTTCACTCGTTCGTTGAGTCATGCTGCAATGACCTGAAGTAACCTTTTATCAGAGCTCCCCGTCATCCAAAGTTCTCCCTGCAACTGAATCCCTCACTCACCACACCGACTCTGACCTGACCTTTGACCCCTGTGACTCAGGCTGGTACTTCCTATCAGCAAGGGGTCTGGAATAAAAGTGAATTTATTTATTTGACAGTATAATCCTTTTCCTGCCTCTGTATTCAGGACCTGTGGTGTGGAGGCGTGTTATCCCGGACCGCCATCGCTCTCTGCACCTGCAGGATGTGTTTTCACAACACAACAGCTTCACGCAGGGCCTCAATTAAACCGTACAAGGACTGGAAACTTCACCTTGTGTACTCTAATTATAACCCTGTTCATGTGAAAGGTGCGTATCTGGCAACCCGGGGAGGGGAGACGCCGCTGAAGAAACGGGAAACGGCGACATGTGGCGCTCGTGCTGTGTCTGAATCGGATCACCTACGATGATCACGACGAGCTGAATCGGAAGTGTTGGAGAACCGGCGCATGAATCACATGACAACGCTGTTTAATTTAGCTGAAACTGGAAGAGAACAGCAGTCGGGTCGTAGCAGTGTGGGGCGGAGATCTTCATCCTGGTTCAGAGGTGATGGACAGGAACACGCTGAAACCTCTTCCTCTTCCTAATGAGACAATTAGGACCGGTACCGCTGTCCCCTGCTGAGAGCATACGTTACACTAACTGGTGCATGTGATTCCAAGACCTTCATCATACCCACAGTGAAGCATGGTGGTGGTAGCATCATGATTGGTTTGCTCTCTGGACTTTTCACCTCATTAGATCGGTTTATACAATAAATAGTCATATAAAAAGTACTTCAGTCGGCCTGAAATCATTTACACTGGAGGCTGATCCAATAAAACGTGCATAAAGTATTTAATTGGAAGGTATGTGCGAAGTGTTTAATCTGTAGGAAATATAACAGAGAAAGAAAAAGAAAAAGATTTTTCCTCAAATGTCGAGGGGCTTCCTATAAATCCCGCCTTCTGTGTTATGATGAATTCAGTCTCATCTGATAGTTTTTTACTACATGTGAAAGCCAAGCCAATCAGTGCCTCTTCCTCAGCCTGAGACCTGGTGGATGAAAGTACAGACTGATGGGAGAGAGTTGAGAGAGTTTACTGATCAGAATCGGAAGCAAAACTTAATGTCACCAATGTAACCCCAAACATTCCAAAAAGAGAGAAACCATCTGGCGCGGTGACGTAGTGATTAGCGCTGTCACCTCGCACCACCAGGGCCCATCTCAGGGTCTGTGTGCATGGAGTTTGCATGTTCTCCCCGTGCTTGCTGGGTTTCCTCTGCGTACTCCGGTTTCCTCCCCCGGTCCAAAGACATGCAGATTAAGCTAATTGGCGTTTCCAAGTTGCCCGTAGTGTGTGAATGTTGACCGGAGGTCCTACCACAGTTGTAAAATGAGGATAAATACTATGGTCACCATTGGCCTCCACTGTCCCTAGTTGGACTACAGAGGTTCCTAGATGGATGGATGAAATGAACAAATGATCAATGATTTACACTACCTCCTCTGAAAGAGCCGGATCTGCTCAGACTGTCCTGAAAGAGGGCTTTTCAACTCTGCATGTTTTTATTCCAACTGGACAATTAGTCCCACTAGTAATGGAATATTAGTGTCCATGTAAACTCGCCGATATTATAGGATAATGCTGTTTTACTAGCCAAGGAAATAAATCTGGGGATAATACACTACCAGGCCACAAACAAAAACAAACAAACAAAAGCACCAAATTTAGGAGGGTCAAATTATTGGGCTGCACCAAGCAGAGAAAACAACTAAGGAGATTTGAAATGACTGGAACTCGATTAAGAAACCCTTTGACACGTTATCAAAACCTGGAAGGATAGAGCTGAACCATCACCGTGCAACAAGGGTCAGGGTTTAGGGTCAAACCTGAGAACCACCAGGTTGCCACTGTTGGGCCCTTGAGCAAGGCCCTTAATCCTCAACTGCTCAGATGTAAAAACAGATTTAAGTCAAAAACACTCCAATGTAAACTTAAACACTTTTTGAAGTTGCATAAAATCAACAGTAAAAAACATACTGTAGCTATATTTATGTTTAATAGTGAAGGTCAGAGCATCTCCAAATACAAACACACACAATGTGATGAGAGTAAACAGCTGTGTATCCATAAGAAAACCACTGGTTAGTGAGACTCATCAGAAACAAAGCCTTCGGTTTGCTCGGGAGCGTAAAGACTGGAATTTGAAGCGAAGGTCATGTGATCATCAGGGTTCAGAGAGCATAGTGTCCACTGTACAAGCCTCTGGAGACAGTGTTATGACCTGGGGTTGATAAGCTGCTCATGTCGAGGCTCAGCAACGTTATGGGGCAATAAAATGAGGTCAGCTGCACAAACCTCACTACCTCACTACCTCATCACCTCACCACCTCATCACCTCACCACCTCATCACCTCACCACCTCTTTACCTCATCACCTCACCACCTCATCACCTCACTACCTCATTACCTCACCACCTCATTACCTCACCACGTCACCACCTCATTACCTCATCACTTCATTACCTCACCACCTCATTACCTGACCACCTCATTACCTCACCACCTCAACACCTCATTACCTCATACCGCAGAGATCACAGAGCTGTAACTGCAAATAGAGGCGTTTTTTAAACAGTGGTTCTGTGCAACGTCTGAATACATTTAAAATATATTTATAAATAATCTTTATGAATAAATAAAAGCAAAAATGTATAAATTTTTATTCCCCACTTACAGTAACTGTACAGCTTTTTTCTTTATACAGCTCATGCTTTATGATCCAGTTAGATCTGCAGTGTATAATATTCATCCAGGACGTAATGCAGCACCTTTAAAATCATTTAGGATCGTTTATTGTCATTCACACATCAGAAAGCCTGCATGACCCGAGCTTTAGTCGATAAACTTTTACACGAGTCTGAGTCAGATCTGATCTGAGCTGCAGATGGAATATTGCACATTACCGGAGCAAAAGCGCCACATTTAGCATCGTATTGTTAACTGCATCACATCCTCCATGCATCAGTTCCTGATTGGACGGAAGCCATCAGGCTGGTCGGGCTCCGGTTTCACAAAGCGCTGCATGTGTTAGGAGTCATACACTCCATCCTACATCTACTAGAGGTTGTAAAAGCAGAATAATGACATGATATTACACGGACCAGACATCCAGTGATGTATTCTGATTATATTTCAGTACATCACCAAAACCTGGCAAACCTTACTAGATTTAAAAGCAAATAAAAGAAATCATTTGCAGTCAAAAATATAGACGGGTAATTTTTGGGAGACTCGGAGGTTCACTCACGCATGTGGTCTCGACTGAAAGGTCATCTCTGACTGCTGTGTCTTACTTTACTTTCTGTTAATATGTTTAGTTTCCCAGATGTTCGTTCATTATCAGGCCAAAAAGTTCAAAACATTAATGTCAACATTTCAACAGTCATTTATGGTAAAATATGAAGAATGAGATTTTTTTTTTCTTTTTATAAAATGTCACTTTAAGGCCGTTTCTGATCTCAGGATCTGTTTTTTTTTATGTTTTCATGAATGACTTTTTAATATTTACCTCTTCACAGTTTGTCGTGCGTTTCTTTATTCCAACATGTTTATAATAAAAGTAAATCTGAGTGTTTTAAAAAAATTTATTAGCAGCAATAACAAATAATAATAATAATAATAATTTTGGAGTGATGAATTGATGCATGAGCTGTAACACAGAAGGATCATGACATCACTTAATCAATTTTCCCTCCAGCTCTAATTCTAATAAATTAACTACAGCACTTCAAAAGAATTTCACTTAAAAATATATATATATAAAAATAACTAAATAAACAATGAAATGAATAAAGAACTCTGATTTGTAGACAAACTGTAAAAGAGGTGTTTTTTCTTCGCCTGAGTGATTATTTTAACTCACAAGCAAAGGAATCTTTTACAACCTGCAGCAAAATCACGCCGGTGTAAATCCGACCCGAGGAAAAGTTTATTTAATGATATTAGTTTCAGCAAATCAGATGTAAAAATGTAAAAATCCCACCCGAGAGATGCGTTATATTTTATGCCCCCCCCCTGCCCCCCCTTGTTGTGTGAGGATGCAGGTGCAGCGTGAGGTAATAAAAATCGCTATGATCATTAGAGTGAGTTATTATGAGCCGTAACCTGACCAACGGTCCAGTAAAACCCTGCGCGCGGCTCTAGCAGCACCATCGAGCCTCATTAACGTGACTGCTTACAGCGCAGGGGTTAACATTTAACCTGGCCCTGTTTACTCTATCCTGTGTGTGTGTGTGTGTGTGTGTGTGTGTGTGTGTGTGTGAGAGAGATAAGAGTATGCAGGCAAATCAGAGACTGAGAACAGCATGGTGAGATAATAATCAGGACACAGCTGTGAGCTTTTCTTTCTGAGCTGATCTGAGGTCAGGTCTGACTCTGTCTTAGAGTGGATGGCTATCAAGGAAAACTGACTCAGGGTCAGCTTTAGTGACGTGTGTGTGTGTTTGTGTGTGAAAACTGATCTGGCAGATTTTCAAATACTGTAAAACCTAAACTGTCCTGAAATGTTACATTTTTCGCAAACTGTTGAGTGTGTATGATAAACAGGTGTGTTTTTTAAACCTCTCGCTGTTTTACTTTATAAACAACTAAATAAGAACGCAAATGAATAAAATGTTAGTAACCGATAATATTTGTTTTGCGTAATGTTTCTCCTTCGCATGTTTATTAAATTGTGCACCACAAGAGGGCGCACTTGTTTTTAAATGAAGACACTGGGGTCGGTTACCGTGGTTACCTCGCTAACTCAGAAGCATTAGATTATATATGTGCGTGTTTCTGATGCGAACTGCAGCAGCATCAGACAAGGCTTTATAATAAACACAAACACGAAGACCATCACTTACCTTGAAGAAAAACTCCTCGTTCCACTTCGGATCCAACGTCTAAGCGTGAGACAGGCAGACAGATGTAATGAATTAACGTGATAAGGACAAACAGGAAGTGTTGTGTGTCTCGGCATGCGAGTGTCAGTCTTCTCTCACCTTTTTGATGGTTTTAGTTTGGAGGCTGATCAGCTCTCCGGTGACGGGATCATACAGAGAGAGTTTGGTGTACGGGTCACTGCAGAACATAACCAGAACAATCAGAGGAAATACACACACACACTAAAGAAGGAAAGGCTACATTCACATTAAGTGATCTTAAGGCCTTGTTCACACGGGCGTTAAGTTTTTGGATAAACGAACTTGCTCTGAACGTCCTAGACGTTTATGTTGT